>JABUQX010054720.1:0-2500 GCA_015478945.1 Trachelipus rathkii
AGAGAAATAGGGATATAAAAAAAGAAAAGGAAAATAGGATAATAAGACATCAGAGAAATAGGGGAATAAAAATAAGAATAGGAAAATAGGATAATAGGACATCAGAGAAATAGGGGAATAAAAATAAGAATAGAAAAATAGAATGATAGGACATCAGAGAAATAGGGGAATAAGAATAGGAAAATAGGATAATAGGACATCAGAAAAATAGGGGGAAACAAAAAAAGAATAGGAAAATAGGATAATAGGACATCAGAGAAATAGGGGAATAAAAAAAAGAATCGGAAAATAGGGAAACAAGAGAATAATAGAATAGGAGGGCACAGGAAAATAATATAACAGGAAAACAGAAGAGTAAGAGCTCCACAGTTTCGCGACTGAGTCGCAAGGCATAAGACCAGGGTTCGAGCTCTCATTCGGATTCTAGGTAGCAATTACCTAGAGAAGTTTCACTCCTTGAATAGGGCCTATGCCCGTGAGGTATGAACTTTGTTTAAAAAATAAAAGGTTTCTAACTTTTTTTGACCACGACCCAAAAATCTACAAGATATTCAACTTTGCGTCCCAAAATTAACAAGACGATCAACTTCGCGACACAAAAATCAATAAAACGATCAATTTCGTGACAAAAAATCAACAAAACTATCAACTTCGCAACCCAAAAATCAACAAAAACAAACGTCGCGACCCAAAATCAACAAGACAATCAATTTCGTGGCCCAAAAATCAACAAAACTATCAACTTCGCGACCCAATATCAACAAGACGATCAACTTTGCGACACAAAAATCAACAAAATTATCAACTTCGAAACCATAAATCAACTAGACTGTCAACTTTGTGACCCATAAATTAACACAACGATATCAACTTCGCGACCAGAAATCAACAAAACGATCAACTTCGCGATATAAAAAAATAACAAAGCGATCAACTTCGCAACCCAAAATCAACAAAATTATCAATTTCTTGACGAAAAATAAACAAAGTGATCAATTTCGCAACCCAAAAATCAACAAAACGATTAACTTTGGGAAACAAAATAAACAAGATGATCAACTTCGCCATCAAAAAATCAACAAAACGATAAACTTTGCGACAAAAAATCAATAAGGAGATCAACTTTGTAACTAAAAAATCAACAAAACGATCAACTTCGCAACCCAGAAATCTCAAGACTATCAACTTCGCGACCAAAAAAATCAACAAAACGATCAACTTCGCAACCAAAAATCAACAAGACGATCAACTCTGCGACCCCAAAATTAACAATATGATCAACTTCGCTACCCAAAATAAACAAAACTATCAACTTAACCATCAAAAAATCAGCAAAACGATCAGCTTCGCAACCCAAAATCAACAGAACGATTAACTTTTCGACCAAAAATCAACAAGACGATCAACTTCGCGACCCAAAATCAACAAAAACGATCAACTTCATGATACAAAATAAACAAGACGATCAACTTTGTAACTAAAAACCAACAAAACGATCAACTCCGCGACCCATAAATTAACAATAAGATCAACTTTGCGACCCAAAAATAAAAAATACAGCCAACCTCGCGACCCAAAATCAAGAAGACGATCAACTTCGCTGCCCAAAAATCAACAAAACTATCAACTTCGCCACCAGAAATTCAAAAAATGATCAGCATCGCGACCCAAAGTCATCAAACAAGATGATCAACTTCTCGACCCAAAAATTAACAAAAGGATCAACTTCACCACCAGAAATCAACAAGACGATCAATTTCGTGATCCAAAAATCAACAAAACGACCAACTTGGCGACTCAAATATCAACAAAACGATCAACTTCGCTACCCAAAAATCAACAAAAATATCAACATCGCGACCCAAAATCAACAAGACGATCAATTTTGCGACCCATGTTTGTATTTTGAAATTAAAAATGCTAAAGCAATAATATCAATATGTTTAATAATTAATCATTATTACATGGAGTGTAGCAAAATACTCTTCAATTAGCAAACATTTACGTGTGTTACACGTGTTAAACACGAAGGTTTAAAATTTAAAAATTATAAATTAATTAACACATTATTTTTTTTTAATTCTGAGAAGCTACGATGACCCATCTCGGAAGCCCCGACTACCCAAAGCTTGGGTCATTAAGAACCCTTAAGTTAGAGAATAGAACAGGAGAACAAGGGAATAGGATAATATCAGAAAAGAACAAGTAAAAAGAATAATAGAACACAGAAGAACAGAACTAGAGAACAAAGGAATAGGATAAAAGGGAAAAGAACAATATAAAAGGACAATAAGAAAACACAGGAGAACAGAACTAGAGAACAGTGCAATAGGATAATAGGAGAAAAGGACAAGTTAAGAGGATAATAGAACACAGTAGAACAGAACTTTAAAATAGGGGAATAGGATATTAATAGGAAAAAAGAACAATACCAAAAAATATTGATTTGAGATGCTGAAAGAGAAAAGAAATTTGAGATAGAGAAAGTTATAAGCTTTAA
>JABUQX010054720.1:7500-15000 GCA_015478945.1 Trachelipus rathkii
TGCGCGATGTGCAGAGCTTCTCCTCAAATGATTATGCTCCTCGTGCAGCATTCTGTCACTGGTTTCTGTGCCAGGCACAAGAGAACGATGTGGCTTCGTGGATCTTGTATACAGATGAAACGTCCTTCAGTTGAGATAATATTATAAATTTTAATAACACACACCAATGGGCATACGACAATCCCATGACATTCCACAGGGCTGGCATCAGCGCAGATTCCGGTGTAAGTATGGGCTCCTATGATTCGTATCAACTTTATAAGTTAGTATTTTCTACCAGAACATCTGAACGCTCAAACAGACCAGCATTTTGTTCGGAAAGTATTGCCAGACCTCCTCAAGGATGTTCCTCTGGGTATCCGCAGAGGTATGTGGTTCCTATTGTATGACGAGGCCCCTCTATCCCACTTTTTGTGCTGCAAATTTAGGCTCGCTTTATCTTTCGACGAGATCTGCAAAAAATTCGGTGGGATTTGCATGAGGAAGTGTGGGGTATACTCATTAAACATAGTGCCTCCCAACGTTTCCTACGATCTACCCTTTAGATTTTTTTTATAATGTGCAGCCTAAAGTCACTGGGGTACAGGAACGCTATCTCCGAAGTTTTGGAATCCTTCGGCCCAACGTATATTCCATAAAGGGTTTTCCATATCCATGAGGCACAATGGCAAAACACTGCCAAAGATGTATCACGCCCATGACGAGACGCTATAGGATCTTGCTCTGCGTGTAGATGGGATATGCATTTTGAATACCTCTAACTCTAATACATTTTGAACATGGGGTGGATTTTAACTCTCCAATATGGTTACTATATATGAAATAAAGAAATACTATTATATTGATATTCTGAGTGTGTTTAAGTATGTTTTCATCCTACTACATCAACAACGGAGAGTGTTGAGACCCTTTAATCTCCTCAAGCCTGATTTCTCGACCTTATGTTCATTATAGCATGATTTGGTTCCCAGCACAAGCGTGTTTCGTCCGATCCCAAAGTTTGTCGATATTATTAGTATTAACTTATATATTATTATATAATATTATATAACTTTATATATAATTACTGTGGAAATAATATATTTTCTTCCATATATATGTATTATATGTAAATATGACATTATATATAGTTATATATATAGAGTTTTGAGAAGAATTTGAAAACGAAAATAATGACTAAATCAATTGGTTTAAAATAAAAAAATAAAAAGATGGCACTTTTTGAAGGGATTTCAGAAGTTTGATCTAAATGATGCTAAGGAAATTTAACATATTTAACTTTAAATTACTATTAAGAATAAAAGCAACTAAAAAACCTTTATTACAAAATCACATAAATTTCCTCTTAATGAAACAAATTGAAACAACAAGATGAACACAAATGATCCATTTGTGTTAGAAGTTCAACACAAGATTAATGTATTGAAAATGTACCTTTCGCGTTTAGGCAGCAAAAGAAAAAGGTTCGACCGAAGGAAAAATTTTGTTTAAAGCATTAAATTTCTAATTTCTTATAGAATACAATAATTTAAATAAAAGTAAATATATAAAGCAAATCATTGATTTTTCTTATAAAGTTAATAATATTATAATAGTGAGAACAATGGAAGCTCAAGCATCTTGAAAAATCGTTTAAAATTTACATATATTTATATAAATACTATATATACTACATATATAACTAGTACTATATATACTTATATATATATAATAGATATTGAGCTATTATAAATAAAATATATAGCCTTTATATATATAATAATATCTATATATATATATATTATTATATATATCTATATATATATATAATAAACTATTATACTATACTATATATAAATTATATTAATTTAACGTTGTCATATCGTATCCTATATATTACCTAAACTATAATATAATAACTATATAGTAATTATATAACTATATATTAATAATATATATATTACTTATCTATATATATATATATACTATATATATATATACTATTCTATACTATAATATAATATATATATATAGGGTAATATAGATACTAAAAAATTATATACTATATATATGTATATATCTATACACTGGTACATATAATCATAATATTTTGTATACTTATATTATATATACCACTATACACATGTATTATTTTATTCTCCTTTCGAATAGGATTGGACTAGTACAGTATATTAATTAGTATCAACTATATATACCTACTATCCATTTAATCACCTTACACAACTATATCATTCACGTATATATACCTCACTATGAATTACACTTTGAGGTGATAATGTAATACGCAATATTCAGGGACCGGTTTTATCCTAAAACTATTTATCTATTATATCTCTTATTTTGCTAAAACTTTTTCCTCATCCTATATGACACTATAAAGGCCTTAGAGAATACATACTTTATAGGTACCTCACTTGGTGCAACTCTATCACTGTTATTTGGACTTGGAGGTCGTACTTCCTTATTGATTTATCTATTAATGTGAGTTTTAATAATCTACTAGAATTTTTGTTGTAATGGTTTTACGCAATTCAATGCAGCGGTGTTAAGCCTGCAATATTTTTAAATCCGGATATGCTGCGACAATTGTTATTATTCACTATGGCAATGGATGAGCCGTATTAATTTTATATCGTATTTCTTATTTACAAAATATAATATACGTACAAAAAATATCCATTGGGTTTAAACAATCACTGCTATCTCTTGTGTTAGTATCGTTATAATTGTATACCGTACGTAACTACATAATTGGATTTCGCATATCTGTCTAGAGCCTACATGCGTTGATGGTTGTTCAAAACACATCCACGGCAGAGCTTCTTATCCCACACCGATGCGATGTGCGAGTTTATCTGTAACACACTCACTTACGACGAGTAGTTAATACGTTAGACAAAAATATTTATATATTTCATTCACTTGTGGCACTTACATATTTACTCTCCCGTTAGACATAAAATTGACAACGGGACTTCTGATATTATCCTCATACATTTCACGTCTACTTTTTGGTACAATCTTTAGCAAAAAACGTGCCTATGAATAAAGACTCATGGCATTATTCTACTTTTTACTTTATTACTACTCAGTACATATATGGCAACGGTACTACTATCTTAGCAGTCGTTTATTTTAACTATTCAGATAAAGTCTATAGTGTTATATACCTTCGGCTCTAAACATTGACCTCTAATTTCATTTAGACGCATCTGTTGATATTCCTAATATTTCCCACCCTCCTCCTACTTATAACTTAACAATTATTATATTATGACCTAATATTCCAGTATTATTTATCTCATTCTACTATTTAGGTAGATACGGGTTATATTTATATCCTGACCTCCTACTGAGCTATTAACTTAAAGTAAATAGGATCTGTGATGGTATTTACCTCCTGCTCACGGTTCTCAACAACTTGTGTCATTCGTGCTCTCAGCATAACTCATGGCTTGGCTGAATAACTCACTCACTTAATTTTCAGTATTTGTACCATCCTCTTATATACCTGACCTATCCATTAATACCATAGTCACTATAGTGATTAAAATTTTGCGCTCAATTCAGTATCCTGTTGATCTGAGATATATAAAAAAGGACAGGACCTCCTTATCTCTAGCACCTCATCACTCTAGTATCGTGATCCTATATTTTACTGAGTATTCTCAGAATCTTTTATCACTTAAGAAGAATGATTATGGAATATATCTCATAAATTCGCATGATCAATTTTTTTATCGTTTTGGATCTCGAGGTGCTAATTAATTAGCTTTTAATATAACTAAGAAAGTTTTACTCATTCAGGCTTTCTCACTTCCTTTCCCCTTCTCTCTATATGATTTATCTTTGTATTTGGGCGCTTACCTGAGACTTTGGGTGGAATTTTATTGACATGTTGAGATAGATATAATGAGAATATAATAATATGTAATGAGGGCTTCTCGAACAGTAAGTGAGTTCGGCACAACCATATCTTTAGTTTCTACACCCCTTTTCACTCATACTTCGGTATCCTATATGTATCTTCACTTACACATGAATTTTCTCCTCTGCCCTCACAAATTTCTTATGACACAATATTGTGAATTATGAGGACGCGAACAATATTGGAAGACTTATCATAGCTCCTTCTGATATTGAATCAAATTCAATATTCGAGGAGTGGATGGATTTGTGAACGCACTAATGTATCGACTTCAATAATGGTATTCAAACCAAAAACTCTTAATTTTCACATTCCCAATTAAATGCCCCGTACTGATAGAGGGATAATTGATATTGAATATTTCATTATTTGAGAAGATAATACATACCACTCAAGTTAAAAAACTCACTAATGGATTTAGGTAGGGGCGTCCTTTGTGAAGCAAACTAACATCCTTAACGCTTTTCTTTAATTTCTGAATATTTAGGGTATAGTGAGTCAGTATGAAAAATACATGATTGTTTTCACAAAGTTTGACATATAATTACTTCTACATATCAACAATTACAATAATATATATTTACTTCTCAGAAAAGTATTGATGATACGAACTCATCACACACTCATATGTCAGTTATATACTGTTCTCGTTATTAATTGATATTAATTTTACTCTTTTCTTGTGATTATGACCCATTTAATACAGTATTATATAATCGTGCGCATTCACTCCTCATTGAAATTGATATCACAAGCCATATTAATATGTCTTTCACTAATATTCTTTACAGAGCTCATCAAATTTGCCTCAAGGTTAATGTTTTGTGTCGTGTGATATTATAGTATATCCTTCGGATATTTCTAATCAGACACTCCTAGTATGCATTGTTCTTTATTAAGGATGGTTACGTATCATCTACCCTTTATTAGAGTATATGTCTCACATCATTTAGGAGTGAGGTTACGTATTATCCATTCACCTAACTCACAGCTCTTCAATAAAAATAGAGGGAGTCGTAGTTATTTTTATCAGCTTATCAATACTCTCCTGTTCTCATTATTGTCTATTTGTTACTCTCTCTCATGCCTAAGTTACGATATATAATTGTTGACCTCAACTTACTTTCATATAGGCAGTTGAGCTCTTATATGAACTTCATTATGAGATCGCATACCTGCCTCCATATGTAAATAAAAGGGTTCGTGGGACAAACTATCTCAGCCTAGTCATGTAAAATCAAATATCACACGTACCTTAATATCCGTACTGTCATAACCTATTACCTACTAAAGCTTATATACGGTATGCTTACTAATAATCATATATATATAATAGGGATACTATATACCAACTAGTAAATAGTTTGAACAATCACGCTTTCACTTGATTTAAACTCAACTACCTATATACTATAGGTATTTTTACTAAACAACCTGTCTAATTATATAAATACACTCTGATGTGAAGCCGGGCTTTTGGTGAGAAATTTATTACCCTATCATTATATATCCGGTAAAATTATTTGGGGTGAGATAGGAGCCCTTTACGTGAGGCTATGGCCCACCAAATGAATTTAATATATGATATAAATTATATATATATATATATATATATATTATTATATATTAATATATTATAAATATATATATAATATTAATTTATATAATATATATATATATATTAATATATATATTAATATATATATTATATATATATATATTAATATATATATAATTAATATTATATATATATAAATTTCCTAAGTGGGTTCGAATTCGCCACCATATAAGTTGTTGGTAAATAAACAGGATGGATATCCTGTGAATATTACGAAATCTCAACTTTTATGCAAAAGAAAATATATAAATAGCTCAATATAACAATATATAAAAGATGCAGTTTATCACATATATATCATCTAATATTTAGTACTATACTATATAAATTATATAATTATAATATTATATAATTATATTATAAATAATATATATATATATTAATATATATACCATATATATATTTATATCATACTATAGTCATTACTATATTATTAATATTATTATATATATATCTTAATTATATATTATATATACTATAATATATCTATAATATATTAATATATATAATACTATATTATATATAGTTATATATTTTATATATTTAATATATAATCATATATATACTATATATATTTATATATTTGAATTTAATATTGTAAACTTTTTTTTGTTAACTGAATAAAGATTTTTTATTATTTTTTTTATATAAATATGTATTATATATTTTATAATAATAATATTATATTATATATATATATAATATATATATAATACTATATAATATTATAATATATATATAATTAATATATAACAGTTTAATGTAACATATAAATTTAATAAAGTATTATATGAATTCAGTAATTAAATGATTTTTTAATATAGATATTTAATAAAGTTTAATTATATCATAAATTATTAATATATATAGATATAATATATTAATTATATATATATATATATATTATATTATATTATATATATATATTATATATATATTATATTTTATATATATATTAATAATATATTTAATATATAAATATATAAAATAATATATATATATATATATATATATAATATATATATAATTATATATATAATCAGTATTATATATTTTTATAATATTTATATACTACTTATATAAATATACTCATTAATACATAAAATATATATATATATTCCTCAAATACTCTCATCACATCAATATATATTCATCTACTATACTTATATCTATTGATATAATATATATATATATATTATATATATATATATATGTAAATTTTTTAACAATTTTACAAGATGTAGTAACTTTAGCTTCCATTGTTCTCACTATTTTATATTTAGACTTTTTAGAATTAATCATGATTATTTTGAGGACAAATAATACTTTCATGGGAACATTGGTCAATAAAATTTTTAATTTAGAAATTTTAAATTGAAGTCATTTAAAACAAAATTTATTCTTCGTTCGATACCTCATTTTTCTTAATGCTGCCTAACGCGAAAGTACATTTTCATATACAAATAATCAGTTTGATGTTGAAAACTTCAACTCACAAAATGATCGTTTTAGTTTATTCTACTGTATTTACATTTGTATTCATTTAAGAGGAATTTATGTTGATTTTTGTAATAAAGGTTTTATTGCTTTTTATTCTAATAGTAATTTAAAGTTTTAAAATATTTTAAAATCCTGTTATCCCCAAAAGATAATCTTCTCAATTCCTCAAAAAGTTATATCTTTTTATTAATTTTTTAAATTTTAAAATTCTTGCATTTTGTTGTTATGTTTTCAAATTGTTCTCAAAACCTACATATATATATATAATATATATATATATATAACTAAATATATATAACTGATTTAGTACCGGGTTACCATAAACTAATTTAACATCACTGTATACGTAAATCATATAACTTAAGTTAAATGATATATTTATAAAAACTGTGAGACGGGAGTTACATAAAACGAAACAGGTTTCCTATATATATTTGAATTCATTGAGTATCGA
>JABUQX010054720.1:20000-26642 GCA_015478945.1 Trachelipus rathkii
ATAAGGGTATGAGAGTGAGTGTCTCATATATAGGAAGTAAATGATGAGAAATATCATATTAGCTACTCCATATATACTGTATCTTTTATTCTTTATATAGTATACTGTTATAATAAATATGATAATTTCCCTCAAATTGTGAAAATATAATTCTCGCAGTTTAAAACATCAGGACATTAGGTAAAAATATTTAAAACTACAATTAATCATTCTATTTTATCATTTTTTTTATATAATTAATTATTAATACACAAATATTATTATGAATAATACGTATTAGTCAAGGATCGAAAGATAAAATATGCGGAGCCTTAAAGAAAAGAGCATAAGTTAGAGTCAGTCAAGATAGGTGACAAAGTATTTTATAAGAGAGAAGAGAGAGATACACAAAAGGTGAAGAGAGGTTAGGCAAAGATATAGAGAAAAGATCGTAATAGAGTATAGAGTAATGAAGTTAGTAATGAGTAACTAACGTATGAAAAAGAGAATAGATGAACTAATATAGTAAAGAAGATGATGATAATAGAGAGGATTATAGATGAGAATGAAGTAATATAGACGAGAGAAATATATATTAAGAGAATATAAGAGAGTAAGAAGAGAGTAGAGTAAGTGAGATGAATATAGTAAGTAATAGATAGTAGATAAAGTAAGGAGGAGATGATAGAGGCTAAGTTCATATACAATAATAGTATAAGTGAGTAATAGTAATAGAATTTAAGTATTAATTATTGGATATAATAATATAATCATAATAATATATATATTATATATATATTATAGTAAGGAGAGCCCGAGAGCAAGAAGAGAGAAGAGGAGCAACTCGCTATATTGATAAATACATATTCATATATACTGTATAACTTGTAATGGAATATATATATGATATATACTATATATATATCATATATATATAATTAATATATATATAATATTATAATTATAATATATTTTTATGAAATAAATAAATTACTAATAATAATAATATATTTAAATATAATTTAAATAAATATATAATATATATTAATATATAATATAGTCACACTCTATATATATATATATACTAACACACACACACACATATATATTAATATATATATATATATATTATATATAATATTATAAATATATATGATATAATATATATATATATAGTCATATAATATATATTTATATATATAATATATAATAATAATATGTACAATAGTATATATTATATATATTATATAAATCGAAAGGAAGTAGCTCAATGCAGTTAAATTATATTTTTATCTATACAATGTTATGCTAAAAAATGGTAGGAGTCAAAAAAGAGTCTTTTCCCATAAGTAGAGGATCTAATAGAAACACATTTCCTAATGTTGAAATTTGTTTTTATACAATGTTTGGTAATTAAAAATTTTTAAATTTACGATTCATAAGCTTAACTAGTTGTTCTAGGTATTCAAATGTTTTCGAAAGTTGGCTAAAAGATTTTTCATTTTCAAAACTGAAGTTTCAAATTATATATATATATATATTATATACTACTTTAATATTATTTATTATATTATAGTATTTCTATTACTCAATATGATTCTAGACGATATTGTAAGTATATATTTTATATATAATATATATTTTTTATTTATTTATACATATATATATATATAGGTGATGTGTTATTATATTATTTATATATATAGTCTGTCTTTGTATCACTCGTCTATATTTTCAGCATTTTTTTTATGTCTATATTTACATTTTATAGTCAGCAATATATTTATGCTATTTATTACGATGACTATTTGTAGACACAACTTTTCACATAGTATCCACTCACCACTATTCGGACACACATATAATATAAGGTGGGTTTGTGACTAACCGTTTAATATTAAGGTTACATAATGAGGTAATTTAGGTTAAGTTTGGTTAGGGTTGGGTTAGGTTAGGTTAGGTTAATTAGGTTAGGTTAGGTTACCAAAAAATTTAATGTATTTACCTTAAAATAAAATCACGTATATATTTTAAATTATTATTTGATTTTCTCTCTCCGGAGTACGAACCACTAATAAATAAGGCCTATAATATTATATACCAATTTTGTAATAATGGGATATAGAGAGAGAATATAATAATATATAAAGAAAACTGTATATATAGCTTATTAATTTAAATCTGAGCTACTTTTTTGAGTTTATCAATAGATTTCTTCATGCTGAAATTTTACTGTAAAGTTAATAAAGTATATATAATCATTATATAATATTATAAAAATATAATATTCTCAATTATAGTTTACTTATTATCTATTATTATGACACTTTCATATATTCATTATTATTATTATATAATATATAATTCAAAATTACTTTATGTTATTTTTAGATACATTTTGAGAAATTATATACATTTGTATACATTTATCAGTATCTATATATTATATCAATATAGCTCAAAGACTCACCTATTATATATAATTTATTTTATTTAGCTCAGAGAGTAAAAATTATATAGACTTAATTGACATATAATTTATGTAAATATATATGTATATATATATATACCTCACTAGGCGGCAATTCACATATAGAATGGGACATATATATTATTTAATATATAGCTATCAATATGTTTACAAGACAGCATAAAGTGTTCAGACTATACATTAAAAACATAGAAAACATTAATTACTAACTGAATACAAAAAATTGTACAAAAAATAAATATCAATTGAAGCAGGTTTATCAATCATTCTAATTAATAAGATAAAAACATACGATTGAATACCTTCAACTTCTTCCTGTTGGCTTCGTGGAGAATAAGCACATTTTGTACAGTGTTCTTTACATCCTTCATATATAACACTTAACATAAACTCTTTATAATTTACACTCTTATATTTACCAGATATATACTAACATTACACCCTTTTGATTAGAGATAATAGTTACAAAGCTCCAAATTGTAATAAAGTTTTGCCATATCCAAATTACATGACACTCGCACACTCTGAGATGGCATGAGAATTTGTTGTTTGGTATTCATATCGAGTTTCACCAAGATAATCTATATTTATTGCCGCGATCGCAAAGAATAAAATCAACTCTTACAGTTGATTCTCTCTACGCATTTTATAATTAATCTTATATACACGTCAGCACAAAATCTCTCGCACAGTCTGGAAAACTTATTTATATGTGTATTTATTTATTTATTTATTTATTTAATTTATTTATTTTATATAGGCAATTTTATTAATTAATTTTCTTTATCATTTTTTTATTATTTATTATAATTTCATTTATTTTACTTCATTTATTATTTATTTATTTATTGTTATTTATTTATGTATTTTAGTTTTATTTATTTTTTCTGATGCCTTTTTATAATTCTTTTGTGTGTTAATTTCAAGTACGGAATCAAACACAGCTCATTCGAATTCTCCTTATGATTTTTCTACAAACACATAAACAAAGTTACAAGTCGTAAGTGACAAGAAAGAAATAAGCACTATTATTAAAGTTTTTTAATATATAAAACAAACCAATGATCAATTCCATAATATTGTAATCATATCTAAATCATTAATATCACAGATACATTCATATTATATATTAAGAAATATGATAATAGAAACTACTATTTAATATATATTATTTTCAAGCTTTATCTTATATATAGTATATATATAATAGTATATAAAACTTTAGTTAGTTTATTGTAAATACAGATGGAATATGGATTTGATATTTATACTATATATTATTATTATTATTATTGATAATGTATTTAATTACCTTGCGTTATCTGCACCACAACACCTGATAGTTTAATATGATATTTCAAGATTGCTTATATAATGCTATTATATATAATCACTAAATATCATAAAATATAATATATTTTTTTTTGGGGTCAGCAGACTCAAGCCAATCCCTCACAATTATCAATATAGGAATGTTCAAAGTTAAATTCTTTTTAAATTATGAGATTATACTCCCCCCCCTCCTTGTCAATAGAAATATATAGAAAGAAAGCAAAATACTATATTATAATAAATCCACATCACTTTTTGTCTTGGTTATCGTTTTTCGTTATATCTTTATTGTTTTCGAGTTTATTTAGAGATTTTTCGAGTTTCTGTTTTCTCGTGCTATTATGCTCGTTTTTTTTTTCTTTATATATTCTTTTTTCTATTTTTTCTCTTCTTTTCTATTTTCTTTTCTTTTTCTTTTCTTTTTTCTTTTTATCTTATATCTTTTTTTTTTGTTTTTGGTCTTTGGCTGTATTTTGCACCACACTTATATTTCAAAACTCTCTTGAACTCTTTTCTTATCAATTCTTTACCGAGGTAATAAGAAAAAAAAGAGGTCTCATCCCTTCATTATCAAGTGTAAAGGAACTTGTGCATAAAAACACGAAATAACAATTTTTTCCCCAATTTTACCGAATTACAATGCACACTACTGCTAAGATAAAATCTCCATCTTCGGTTAATGCATTTTTATATTTCTTAATTTTTAAATTTTTTTCTCACTTTTTTTTTCATTATATACTTCATCTTTAATTTTATAAATCTTTTACAAGAACAACGCATATTATATATTAAAATATCATTATATTAATTAATACTCTTACTACAGGTAGTACTATTATAAGTTAATCACTATTAATAATATTGGTAATATATATATATTTATACTATACAATTATATATATAACTATATATAGTATTCATATGGCTATCAAACTTATTACACATAAAAAATACTATTAAACATATTTACAATATAGTAAGCTATATATCATAATACGTATATATAAATATTATTTTTAGGGATAAAATATATAAATTAGAATTACGAAAAAAAATTAAAAAAAAAAAGGACAAAAAAATAAACAAATGAAAAGTACATCCCCTTATACAGTCTAAGCACAATATCTGCTTGAGTGAGGCGCAGGCGGATGCCTTAAAATGAGTGAGATTTTAAATGTTACAGGAAAAGGAGCAGGTGAAGTTATAGAAGTCCACGAAAGCCCAGAGAAGAGGGGTCATCACAAGAGAATATATATATATTAATATACTAATATAATAATATATAAATATACACCCCTTTGTATATAGCAGTATAAATTATATATATATTATAGATAAATACTTAATATAATATTCCTGTTTACATTATATAAATACTATGTAAATGCATGAATTATGTTATAATATATAATAAATGTTAATCAAAAAATTTAAAAATAATAATATATATATGCTATTATTTATATATATATGAGGTATATTTAGTATATATATATATATGGTATAGCTATATATATATATAATATTTAGGAATATATCATATTATATATATATAATTTATGATATATATATATATATATAATATATATATATATAAATATATATATTATTATTACATATATATATATTACTATATAGATATATATATTAATATTATATATATATATATTATAAATATATATATTTTTTTTATATATAATATATATAAATATATATAATATATATATATATATATTATATATTATATATATATATATATATATATATATATATATTATAATATAATATATATATTATATCACTAATATATACAGTATATATATATTATATTATTTAATATATATATATATATGTAAATAATAGGTATAGTATATATATATAGTATTTATACAATATTATGATAATATATATACTTATTATATATATATAGTAAATATATTATATAATTTTAATATATATATATATTAATTATATATATTATATAATATATTATATAATATATATATTATATATAATATAAATATATACATATAATATAATTAATAATACTATATTAATAACCTATTATTATCATATATATAAGTATATAATTCCGAGGCCTTATATTATATATATTATATAATATAATATATAAAATTATATAAAGACAGAGAGACAGACAGATAGATAGATAGAATAGATAGATAGATAGATAGATAGATAGATAGATGTACGCGTGTTGTATAAATAATAATAATAACGATAGATAGATAGATAATATAGATAGATAGATAGATAGATATACGTAATAGATAGATAGATAGATAAAGATAAAGATAGAATAGATTAAGATATATATAGATAGATAGATATGATAGATAGAATAGATAGATAATGATGATAGATAGATAGATAGATTAAAGATTTAAGGTAGAAAGGAGAAACTTAAGAAAGACGAAATAGAGGAAATAAAATTTAATTACTCTTTTAACACAACTTTCCATTAAATATACAATACCACTATACTCACTTTCAAAGTCCAAGATTTTTTGAATTAATGCTTATTCCAATAGACAAATTCCATAGATAACTTTTCCATAATACCTTTTAGTACGGGTACAATTATTGCAATATTTATCTGCATGCTTGTTATATTGGTAAAACAGCGTGAAAGTTATTAGAATCCTTTTTCAAAGATACAGCTGACTATAAATGTCACAGAAACTAAAAAAGCGACAAGTATAGTTTAGATACACTAAGGTGAGCATCCCATTTTAGAGCATAAAAGAATGTTCATATAACATTTACACATAAGAATGTGTATTATTTTATTTATGTGAAGAAAGCTGAGCGTGTTCAAT
>JABUQX010054721.1:0-5000 GCA_015478945.1 Trachelipus rathkii
CAAAGAGAGAGATTCAAACTGGATATACTAATCTATTGAGTATTAGCCTCGCTACACGCGAAATTTCAAGTCGCTAGATGTATATAGGGGGTACCTCCCCCCGAGAGCGTAGCTCGTGATGTTGTACTCGCTAGTCTCGGCTTCCGAGCGGGTGAGATTAGGCTTAAGACGAGTTCGGCTTGAGCGTGATGACGTAATCTCGTCGTAGACGAGATTACGTACCCCTGCGTCCCCCCGTAAGGGGGGACGCTGCCCCTAAAAATTAAATTGATCGTAGAAGGCTGAAATTTGGTAAGAGGATTCAGAGTTGAATTTATCTGAGTCGAAAAACGATTCCTGTAAGGAATCGTTTTTTTTACGCACTTCGACTGCCGGCTCGGCTCGCTCCGGCTCCAGCTCCGGTCTCCGGCCTTCAGCCTGCTGATTCCTATATATCTACATGGGTTATCGAGTTCATATTGGTTTAAAATTTGGAGGGGGGTTATATGGTGACGTAAATCTCGTCGGAGACGAGATTAGTCACCTTGCGCTCCCCCGTAGGGGGGAGCGCTGGGACCCCTAAAAATTTAAAATGAATCAGTAGAAGCTTGGTAAATTTTGACAGGCTGGTAGAGGACCGGAGTCGGAGACGGAGTTGGAGTGATTTTCCTTTCGGAGTCCAGACCCCCCGGAGGGGGGTCCCCTCCTGAAAAAAGAAGAAGAAATGCATGGAATGCAAAACAGAGGAAGAAGAGAAGAAGAAAGGAAGAAGGAGGAAGGAAGAAGAATGAGGAAGGAGGAGTCTGAGAAGGATTCAGAGTCAGAGGTGTTGGAGTCAGTACCGGCTCCGGTGCTGAAGCCGGTGCACTGCTGAGTTAATAAACATTCGTATAACAACAATGTTGGTATCCTTATATAGGTTATCGAGTCTGTAGATTTCGAAAATGATGGTTTCAGAACCATCAAGAAAAATAAACATAAATAAATAAACAAACAAAATAAATAGAAACTTTTTTTCAACTTTTTCAAACATTTATTTTTTGAACAAATACCCCTAAAGCAGTAAATCAGTAAATCAAACTAGCCTCCTCTCACCCCTTCCGTGATCTATTGATCTATTGATCTATTGATTATAGTCATATTTTTTAGTAAAATTGTCATGTTTTACATACCCTAAATCAGTAAATCAGTAAATCAAACCACCATCCAATCACCCTCCTATCCATCCGTGATCTATTGATCTATTGATTCAAGTCCTATTTTGCTTTACTAAAATTGTCATGTTTTACATACCCTAAATCAGATCAGTAAATCAAACCACCATCCAACCACCCTCCTGTCCATCCGTGATCTATTGATCTATTGATCTATTGATCTATTGATTCAAGTCATATTTTTTAGTAAAATTGTAATGTTTTACATACCCTAAATCAGTAAATCAATAAAAATTCAAAAACCATCCACCGTAAACCTTCATCACATCCCACCGCTCCAATGATCTAATCGATCTACTTGATTCAAGTCACTTTCCGAGTATCATATTGGATTAAACATAACATAAAAAAAATTTTCTTTATACACCTGATTCAACGCAATATATGCTAACGTAAAAGTTTTCACTAATTAAATCAAGCTTACTTAGCATCATCTGAACTATGAATATAATGCACAACGACAAATCTGACACACCTTAAACATGAATAAACTGTTAACGTTAACAAAGTTCCACACTTAACAACAGTAAAGTAACTAACATAGCATACGAAGAGTAACCTATTCACACTTTGTCAAGCATATCTCTAACATAACAATGTTAATCTTACATTGACACAGTAATATTTAAAAAAAATTATCATAACCTTGACCGATTATCAAACTGATCAACGAATATACTCTAACATAATAAAGTTTTCACATCAATAAAGCTAACATAGCGTAACATGAACTAAGAAAATAATGTACAACGACCAACCTTAACACAACAACTTGAGATCGAATAAACATCTAACATTAACAAAGTTCCACACTTAACATCAGTAAAGTAACTACTTGCATGCAAAACGTAACCTATTCATATTTTTTCCAAGCATATCTCTTTAACATATTAACGTTAATCTTACATTGACACAGTAACACATTTAGCAAAAAATGTATCATAACCTTGTCCCCGATTATCATACAGACCAACGAATATATGCTAACGGTAACAAAGTTTTTTACATTATCATAGTAATATTTAAACAAAAATTTTCAAACCTTACTAAATATCATAATTTCTCCAACCAATAATTGCAACATAACAAAGTTTTAATTCAACTAAACATAAAAATAACAAGTTTTATCCATACTTAACATAAAAATAAGTTCTTTGAAAAAATTTCATAGTAAAAGTGTAATAGTTTTACCGAATTTTAAAGCAGTAATCAGTAAATCTGTTAAATCAAGACACCGTACCCTAATCGCATCATCCTACCCATGCCGTCCATGACCTTTTGATCTATTGATCTAATGATTCAGGCCACATATCGAGTATCATTTCGGTTAAACATAGTACAAAAATAAGTTCTTTATATACTAACCAACGAATATATGATAACGTAACATTGTTTTCACATTAATAAAGCTAGCATAGAATTATCAGAACTAAGAATATAATGTACAATGACAAAACCTATATACACTACGCACGAATATAAATTACCAACATTAACAAATTTCCATACTTAACAACAGTAAAGTACTAGCACAGCGTACAAAACGTAACGTATTCACAGTTTTTCAAGCATATCTCTTGAAAGGGTGTGAATCCTGAGAGGGGGGGGATCACCCCGAAGGGGTGTTAGCGGGCATTACCCCTCCGAAGGAGGGGTAAGGCCTCAGCCCGAAGGGCTGAGGCCCAAACCCGATACTCTTGGTTAATGAAAACTGTTTATTCGTAAGTTAGGTACGTTATGTTAAATATTACTATGACAGTGTGAAATTATAACACTGATTTGTTAGAGAAATGATGAATTTTGTAAGATATTATAACTGTGGTTAATGGATTGATCGATGTGTTTTAAACGTGAGCCTGGGTTTAAGTTTTCTGTTGATGTAGTGGTTGTAGGTTTTGCCCGAGAAAATTTTGCTAAATGTCTACGTTTTATTCATAGTTCAAATGATGTTATACTCGAGAGACAGGAGTGACACTTTGATGAAGATAGTGGTCAATTCATAGTTCAAGATGCTGATATATCTTTGATAGATTGGTCACTTTTGTTAAGGGATTTTGTTAGATAATATGGTTTACCTGTTGCTGATCATGCGGGAAAAGTGGGAACCATATCGAGATTGTATGACTGTTAGCTACTTTACCCTTTGATAAGTAGGGAATTTTCAAGATGTTAGCTGATTATTCATATGCGAGGTATGTTAGGTTTGCATTTTGTACATTATATTCTGTTCGGGTAATAATATTTTAGTTTATTGAAGCTAAAACTTTGTTGCGGGATGGGTGGGTAGGGGACTGCAGGATGGGTGGTTTGATTTTACTGATTTACTGTTTACTGCTTTAAAATCAGTAAACTATTACGCTTTCTATGATATTTTATTCAAGAATTTTTTTATGTTATGTCAGCGATCATTTTTTGGTTATTCTTTATGTTAGTTTTTGGTTAAAATTTGTTATACTTTGCTATTATTTGTTGGGTATTAATGATTTTAAGACGAGGTTATGGAATGACATTTTTGTTAAATATTCTGAAGTTTGATCTGTAAAAATTTGTTACGTTAGCTTTATATTCGTTGTCAGTATGATTGATTTAGACAGGGTTTATTTAACAATTTTTGTTAAATGTTACGATGTTAATGTAAAATTAATATTGTATGTTAGACGATATGCTTGAAAAAGTGTGAATAGGTTAGTTTTGTACGAAGTCGTTAGGTACTTTACTGTTGTTAAGTGGGGAAGTTTGTTAATGTTAGTAGTTTAATTCGTACGTATGGCGTGTTAGGTTTGTCGTTGTACATTATATTCTTAGTTCAGGTTATGTTATGTTAGCTTTTATTAATGTAAAAACGTTGTTACATTTAGCATATATTCGATGATTAGTATATAAAGAACTTTTTTTTGTATGTTTAGTCGAAATGATACTCGAAATGTGACATGAATCAATAGATCAGATAGATCAAAAAGGTCATGGAGGGATGGGTGGAGGGAGGGGTTGATGGTTTGATTTACTGATTTAACTGATTTACTGCTTTAAAAATCAGCAAACTATTACAATTTACTATAATATTATATAAAGGACTTATTTTTATGTTATGTTTGGATAAAACTTTGTTAATCGTTTACAGTATTCGTTGGTCCTGTAATGATAATTTGAAAATTTAATTTTAAATTTTTGTTAAATATTACTGTTTCAATGAAAAATTAACGTTAATATGGTAGAGATATGCTTGGAAAAAAGTATGAATAGGTTACGTTTTTTGTACGCTATGTTAGTTACTTTTCTGGTGTTAAGTGTGGAACTTTCGTTAATGTTAACAGTTTATTCATGCGTAAAGATGTGTTAGGTTTGTCGTTGTACATTATTTTCTTAGTTCTTATGATGCTATGTTAGCTTTATTAATGGTGAAAACATTGTTATGTTAGCATATAAGTCGCTGGTTAGTATATAAGAACTCATTTTTGTGCTAATGTTTATCCGAAATGTATCGAAACTGCGAACGTAAATCAATAGTGTTAATGTAAAATTAACATGATGTGTTAGAGATATGCTTGAAAAACTGTGAATACGTTACGTTTTGTACGCTGTGCTAGGTACTTTACTGTTGTTAAGTATGGAACTTTGTTAATGTTGGCTGTTTCGTGCGTAAGGTGTATTAGGTTTTGTCATTGTACATTATATTTTTAGTTCTGGTAATGCCATGTTAGCTTTATTAATGTGCAAACAATGTTACGTTAGCATAATATTCGTTGGTTAGTATTAAAGAACTTATTTTGTACTATGTTTATTACCCGAAATGATACTCGATATGTG
>JABUQX010054721.1:12500-15000 GCA_015478945.1 Trachelipus rathkii
ACTATCAAGATCCTCTTCATTTCAGTTAGGTTTTTTGCTGATAAAGGGTGGCTTTCCACTTCTGTGAATCTTTTTGTTTGTCACGCGAGCAGTCGTCGGTTATGCTATTTGAATGCATTCTAGAAGTGGTTCATCATCGGAGATACCATTCTTGTGGGGTCTCAGCTAGCTTAATGATTTCCTTATTAGAACTTTATTTTATTTTAATTTTATTTTTTTACGTTGAATGCAATTACGCAGATGAGCAAGACGCAGGCTTTAAAGTGGGAGTTAAATACAGTAGGAAAACAGAAGATGGAAGAGAATCCACAGAACAGAGGGTGGCAGGAAAGGGAAGCACTAGGGACTAGTTGGAGTTCTAAATAATCAAACAATCTGTACGAGAACAGCACCTTTGTGCTACGGGGAGTCGAGTAAGGTGGTGGTGCGGCGAGTGGAGGTTCCTCGAGACTTGCCGGCTACTGTACTATAGAAAAGAGATAAAGCACCAACATGGCGCCGCAAAAATAGAGGGTCAAGTGAACTAGAAAGTACAGGATAGTTTTTAAGCCTTTTGGCCTTGACTCTACCCTATACAAAAGCCGGGTGAAAACAGAGCCTCCCAGATATGAGAGCAGTACTCATACAAGGGCGGATGAGACCAAGGCCTGAGAAGTAACTGGAGAAGAGGCAAATTGACGCGAAGGAGTCGGTGAACTCAGTTCCTTGAGGCACTTAGCACCGTTGTGATGCGAGGTTTTCCAGACATTTTTTTTGTCTATGTTAAGGCCAGGATGTTTAATATTGTAACAGGAGAGAGAGAGAACGTTGACAGAGAGAGATAGGAAAGTTTAGGTGTTTAGAGAAGGGAGATTTGTAGAAGTTTGGGGTTTTTAAAGATTAAATTTCACAAGGTTGGAACGACCCCACCCGGAATTCTATCCAGATCAGCGAGAATAGAAATCGGAAAGATTAAGCAGAAAGGCAAATTCTAGAAGTAAAAGATAGACAGAATTGAAATGAGTTGAGAATGAAGGGGTCGGGTCATCGTCATATGAGTGGATAGAGTTAGATTGCTGCAGGTGAGAAGATATTAATGAAAGACAGGAATAAAGTAGGAAGATAATAAAGAACATGAGGAACACACTATGACTGAAAAAGAAGAAGAGTGCCTCATAACATAGAGGATTTGAAAGAAAGCTTAGAATAAAGTGAACAGAGAGAAGGAAACCAAAGGAGGAGCTTTGGAAGAGCAGTGACGCGTGCCATTACCTGTTCAAAGCTTTGATATGTCAAGTGCCAACACGCAAGTCTCCCGTAGTTCCTAAGGGCGGAAAACATAAATCTGTTAAATAGGATATCGCCAGTAGCTCGAGTGCCGAAGCCGTACTGGCGATCTGGAAAGAGGGATGAATTCAGTGGTCTAAGAGTGAGAGTTGAGAGGGTTTTCAAAGATTTCTTAGAATGGAATATAGTTAGAGCTATAAGGGCGTTAGTTAGAAGGGTCAGAGGGTTCCTTTTTTTTTTGGACTAGGTTGACTTGCGCGCTAGACTGAGGGAAAGTGCTAGTATTGAGGCATCGAGGTATGTTAACGAGGTGGGGGATAAGCATGGAAGCACTCCTCAAAACTCCGGGAAGAAGCGATCCGGGCCAGCATTCCTAACGGTTCATAGATTTCAGGAGCCCATTCATCAAATGTATTCACAGGTAAAGGCATAGGACACCTGAGAGGAGAAGGAGGAGGAAGAGTAATGCCAGAATCATTTGAGTTAGAGGAAAATAGGAGCCGAAGAGATTGGCCTTTTCGTTTGGAGTAATTGCAACAGAACCATCAGAGCGATAAGGGAGGAAATGAAATATTTACAGAAGTTATTAGAAGTGTTTTTGGCAAGAGGCCAGAAAGATTGTCAGTAGGAGAACCAAGGAGGTCAGCGCACTTTCGTTAAATGAAAGTCCGTTTGCTCGTCGAAGAGTACCCTGCACCTGCAACGATTTCCTAGCTGAATGAAAATTAGCAAGTGATAGGAGAACGAGAATTTCTCCACACCCGATACGCACTGTTCTAGCCTGAATGGCCAGAGACAAGCACGATGACATGGAAATTTGAGGAGAAAAAGATTTAGTCGAAGAAGGAATAACCTGCTCATCCCATCAACGATTACAGTCCACTTTATCGCAGAAGCTGAAGCGTTTTCAGAGTCAAAGCAGTCCGCACTCCAATTATAGTTCTTAGAGAACAAGGCCCCAATCGACCGATAAAGTGCCGGAAAACAGATAAGGAGGAGGAGCTGTTGAGAGAAAGTATTAAAATTGAGTGATAAGGTTGTGGTTAGATTTACAGATAGGAGCGAAGGTGGTGTTTTATAGAAGTAAGACTAGTGGTGAAACTGTCAAGGTTTGGTTCAAGAATTGTTGGGATGAATCCGGAATGTGGTGTAGGTTTTTAATTGTTGCTCCAGATCGTTGAGAATACTAATGATTCGGCTTCTCCACCTAAATCAGTTGGAGGCCCTCTTTCAG
>JABUQX010054722.1:20000-31731 GCA_015478945.1 Trachelipus rathkii
ATTCTGTTGTTTGTGTCACCTCCTGACTCATTAGTTTCATGTTAGAGGAGTCAGGATCAGGGTGCATATTCTGTTTTTTGTGTCACCTCCTGACTCATTAGTTTCATGTTAGAGGAGTCAGGATCAGGGTGCATATTCTGTTGTTTGTGTCACCTCCTGACTCATTAGTTTCATGTTAGAGGAGTCAGGATCAGGGTGCATATTCTGTTGTTTGTGTCACCTCCTGACTCATTAGTTTCATGTTAGAGGAGTCAGGATCAGGGTGCATATTCTGTTGTTTGTGTCACCTCCTGACTCATTAGTTTTATGTTAGAGGAGTCAGGATCAGGGTGCATATTCTGTTGTTTGTGTCACCTCCTGACTCATTAGTTTCATGTTAGAGGAGTCAGGATATGGGTGCATGTTCTGTTGTTTGTGTAACTTCCTGACTCATTAGTTTCTTGTTAGTCGTCCTGTGTCCTGTGTGTCCTACGTGTATCATACAAACCGTTCTTATAACCTGTATGCTAAATTGAAAAAGATCGTATTTGAATTTTTTTTTTATCATTTAATTAAATTTTTTCGGCATACTTTATTTTAAAATGCATGATTTGTTAAATGTTAACGAAAGGAAAATATTTAAAACACAATGTTAAACATTTGTTAAAATGCTAACATTGTCGTATGTTTGAATGATAGATGACATACGACAATGATTATCTTCTAAGTTTGTTTTTTTCTTCAGGTTTTAATTCCCTAATATTGTTTGCCTTGTTTGTGCAATTAGGAATTTATTTATGAACACCTTGAACAGCAGCTAAACTTAACGTCACGCTATCAACAGAAAGATATGATCATTCATTATCAAAGTTTTTTGAGATAAATGTTCGTAATTATGAACTTCCCCCTACTTAACTTAGAAAGTACAGTACTTATCGAAGGCAGTTTTCAGTTGTAGTATGAGGTCATTCTTTATAGATGATAGCATCAAAACGAATTAACTGCACGAGTTCGTTGTGCAATGAACACATAGTAAAATAAAAGGACAATTTATTAGAAGCAAAAAAAACAATCTTTCTTTTGTACTACTAGAGTAGAAATGTTCTTGTTTGTTTTAATAGGTTTAAATTGGTTCTTATAAATAACGTTTGTTGATTTTTCAGTATGGTAGGGTGTACTGTGTTGTCAGGTGGAGTGGAGGAAATGGTAATATGATGAAATGTGTTTTATTAGAGTTGTGAAAATCTAAATAAACTATTTCAACAAGATAAAGAATTATTTAAGAGTCTCAAATCAAAGGAACGGGAAATCGTCTGAAACGGTAAGTTACCTTCATGCACGGAATTTATGCTAAAAATAATTAAACTTAAAATATATTATTATTAAACATAGTTTCTCTGTATAATATGATGTTTATGTTCATTCTTTAGATTTATATGTTATATATTTCCATTTACGGATACTGTATATCTAGCTTATATAATGTCTATTTTGAATGAATATGATATGTATTATAAATTATATATATATATATATAGTATGTATATTTTTATATATATATATATATAAGATATATAATATTATATATTAATATATATATATATATAATATATTAGTATAGTAGTATATTAGATTTATCTGGAAACCTAGATTATTAAAGATATCAGTTATGTGTAAGGTGTTATATTTAATCATACTGCTGATGTGAATTCAGCTATGTATTTAAGTTAGGTCGTGATTTTTTATATATATATTATGTATAATATATATTATCTAATTATAATCGCGACAGATTTAATTCATTTTGGTTGGGTGCAGCCCGTTAAATATAGATTTTAAATTAACCTTTCTTTCAGCATGCGGGGTAAAGTGTAGGTTGCCTGTGGTTTGGTTTTTATTTGGTTGCATGGAGACTATTTCATTATGTATAGTGTAAGTGTGTTTTTATAATGTATATTCTTTATAGTATCTGTCGTATTTTAATGTTGAATGTGTTTTTTTTTATTATTATTAAAACCACATACATCACTTATGTCCGTATATGATGATTTTATTTTTATGGTTAACTTCTGCAGTTTACAATTTTTTGTAATTCTTTTCTATTTTGTTAATTCTGCGAGTATAAAGGTGTGCGTAGAAATTATGGGTTGTATAAGCTCCTCTGTGGTCCCTTCCAACTTCCCTTCAGCGCTCGGTATGGTGATGAAATGGGTGAGTTTTTCTTGTTGTTGGGAGAGATTGGTGGCGTCGCTGCGGGATTTTTGTGGTGTCCCATTTCTTCTGTCAGGCGTTCCGCAAGCTCTCCTGAGTGTGGAGCGGGAGTTCATGTTCTACTGGGCTCGAACACGATGTCCTTGACCTTCATGTTAACAAACTCCGAATGATGTTTAAGGCTGGGAATATGTCAGTATTGTCTGGTTCTTCCTGCTTTATCAGGGGGAATTGGGCCGTGAGTGTCTGATCGCCTTATTCCTGTTGTAGTGGATACCTGGTTTGAATCGACCTGTTGATTTGTGAGTGGTGTGGCGTTGTCATGGAGTAACTAAAAATGGACGCCAAATTAAAAAGGGCGCAAGGAGGCACTAACATATATATAGTATATATATAGCTAATATGTATTTATATAGTAGATAGGTATATATGTTAGTATTATACTATATAGTTAGTGTATTAGTTATATATTGATAGTGATGATATATATATATATGATATATTATAATATATATGGATTATATATATGTATTTTAATATATGATGGATTATTAACGATAAATGCTGAATGATTTAATTTATGTTTTATATTAAATATTAATGAATAATAATTACTTAATATTTAATGAATATAATATTAATAATATTAATATATAACTAATAATAGATAATAATATGAATGAATTATATAATAGATATATGAAATATAATAATAATAATACACTTAATATAAATAATAATAATGATAATAATAAATAATAATAATAAGTAATTTAATACATGAATAATTAATTTGTTAATTTGTTAGTTAATTATTAGTCATTTTCTTTTTAAATTCACTAACTAGACTTATTTCATCATTTATTTCAGTAAAAGTTAGTATGATAAGGGTGTAAAAATCTGCATATACTTTTTAAATTCTTACTAAGAGTCTCTAATATATTTAATTATTAGCTGATATTTTAATATGACTCTTGAAAGAGCAATCTTCTAAAAATTGGGAGCATATGTAATGAGACGACTTTACTAAGAATCATGTTTTTTTTCGCTTTCTGGTATGTTAATATCGAAATTGTTGAAATTACTGATTCTCTTGAACGTATTTCCAAAGGGATTTGAGAAAGGCCTCTTTTCAATAAAATATAGAAATGATTGCTTAGGCAATAGTCGAGCTAAGATTTGAAACAAAATTATTGTCCTCGAGAGAGAAAATATTTGTTGTTATAGTTTAGTCTCCCTTTAGTTTTGTTATAGTTTGATTTATATATAGATATATATAGTTTATATATATATATATATTATGGTAGTATTATAATTTATATATATTTAAATATAGTGACTTTCTATTATTGATATTAGTATGATATATATATATTAATATGAGTTTATTGTTATTATATTAATATATATTAATGATTATTATATAATAGTTTATTGTATTTTTTTGTTTGGATTATATATTTGTGGATTATATATATATGTATATATTATATATATATATATAATATAATAGTATATATATATATATATATAGGGTATATATATTATATTATATATATATATATATAAAAGTAAGTATTATTAACTGAAGTTATATATGTTCAACTGTTAAATTGCTTTTATATTTTTTTTTTAGTATTATTTTTTTTTTGTTCAATTAACAAGTAATTTTGTTTCCAATATATTGTATTATTTGATTTTTAGATATTTTTTTGATGATTAGTATTTTAGTATTTAATGGGCATGTTAGTATTTATTTTTTTATTGTAATTTATTATATTTTAATTATTATATTTTAGTTTATTGTATGTTGTATGGAAGGTATATTTTGTTTTGATATATGTATATTGATCTTTTCTCTTCATTGGGGTAAAAGTTTATTGATGGTTTGTTGTTTTATTATATTATATTGTATTGGTTCCTGCTGTATCAATATCATTTGGTCTTATATATTATTATATGAGTAAATGTTATAATTATCTTTATAAGTATTACAGCGGTATGTATTGGTATTATCTGTTGCGTTATTGTTTTTATTTTGGTGGGGGAGGATTTCCAAGCGGGTGACTCGCAGGATGGATTTCATTTTCAAGAGGTTATCTTATGTTAATATTATGGTTAAGGATGTGACAGTATTATATATGTAGTTGTCTTATTGGCCATGAGTCTATATATATCTCTTTCAACCTATACATGGTGATGAGGTTTAGATTCTTGTGTGGGGTTTAAGGGAGGCTCGGTAAGTTGTAAGGTTCTTTAGATGAGTTATTAGAGATAGTCTTCTAAAAGGATGAGGTTACGATGTTTTTTAATTTCGAGCAAGTATGAAATATTAAATTAATAATCAACAAACATTTGGTTTGAAAAACACTGGCACTTGTTCTTATTCCTACAAGGCGTTGCGGAATTGTGGGTAAAAATGTCGAGCGCTTTGGTATCCTCTCAGCACTATCTGGGTTGGCCTGTTATTATGGAAACGAAATATATATATATATATATAGTTATGATATCACTATATATAATATTATATTATATATTATTATTATTTATATATTAGTGGATAACTTAGTTATATAGTATTATTTTATTAATATATTACTTATCTATTTTATAATTTTTATGATTTTATAAATTAATATAGTATATAAATATATATATAATATAATATATATATGATAGTATATTATAATATATATATTTATATTATATAATAGTATATTATTATATATATATATTATGTATTTTATAAGTGATATTGGTGTGTGGTAGGATGTGTGTGTCGTATGGGGGGTGGGTTTTTGGGGGGGGTTTGCGAGGGTGGGGGGTTGGGTTGTAGTATTGTGGTGTGTGGTAATAACTAGAGTTTAGGAGAGAAGGAGCATTTTATTGATTGTTATAGGCCTTAGGGGTCAACTATCTCAAGAAAGTTTTGGGAATGGACCTGGGATTATGTCAATCAGCCATTTTAAAGACTAATTAGGCCTTTTAATTAATTTCTTTAACATTCGTACACGTAGAGAAATAGGACTCCTAAACTTAATAGAAGTTGGAGAATTGAAATTGAACTGAGTAGAAGATAATTTTAAAAACTAATTAATGAAAACTATGAATAGAGTAGGAAGGTGAAGAGCAACCCCAATTTGTTATAAACTATATGAAAGAAAATATATCTGTATAAGAAAAGGATAGGAGATTTAGAAAAATAAGGAGATGATGTTTGGGGGAGTTATTTATTTGCGCCGTCTCAGGAGGTGGGTAATTGTCGTTCTGGTTCTAATATTTTTGCTTATGAGGACCCTTTTCTTTCCCCCCCAAGTGTCAACGTATGAATATGCAGGGGTTGGGAAAACCTTTATTGGCGAATAGTGATGAAAGTTTGTTAATCAGTATGAACCTTGAGGTCAAAGGTCGGATATTATTTAATTTAATCTGAAACGAAATAAGGTTCCGCGAGATCGATCTAGGATTTGGGGCTAGGAACAAAATTTCAAAGAATATGAAAAAATAGAATTATAAATAGTGAGAGTGTTATTGTATAATTATTTAAAGATTGTTGGACTATGAGTATGTAAGTTTAACTTAATTGGTGTATTAATAAAGGTTTATAGTTTGTTTGTAAGTAGTTTCTGTGCATCGTGCCTGGGTTCAAGAGTCGCTTGAGGTGATGGTTGGAATGTTATATTTATTTTATTAATATATATGTATGATTTATTTGGCGGTGGTTGATATATTATTTTGTTAATATTGTGAGGTTTATTATTATTTTTTATTTATTGTATATGTTTTTTGGAGTATAGTGTATATATATATAGTATGGGTATATGTAGTAGGTGGTATATATAGTATATTATTGTAGGTAGTTTGATAGAGGGGGTTATATGAGGTAGGGAGTAGGGTGGAGGGAGGGGGGTTGTAGGGGGGTGTTTAGATTTTAAAGGATATCCTCTAATAATATATATTATATATATATATATGTATGATAGTGTTAGTAGTTAGTGTATAGTAGGGGTATAATATATATTATTATAGTATATATATATATATATATGTAGTATAATTAGTAATATAATATTATAGGGATATATAGTGGGGTATTTTGTATTTTATGTAGTTTCATGTGTGTTTTTTGTGCTTGTTGTGTATGGTCCGAGTGTGCGTTAAGTTGTTGTGTATTGTGTTGGTTTACATCTTCATATGGTGTGCTATGTTGTGTGCTTTATGTTGTATTTTTCTTAATGATTTTGTTTTTTTATATTTTTCTGCTTTTATAAATTTTGTGATCTGCACTGCTAATGTTTATTCCAAGATGTCCTATCTTGTCTCCTTGCATTAAATTTTTATTTCTTCTTAATATTCGTTCAATGTTTATCTGTCCTTATACTTTCAATAGGTTGGTGGATGTTGCAGGCTGGGAGTTGGGAATTGATGCAGGCTGGGCGTTGGGGGTTGTTGTTGATGTTGGTGAGATTTATGTTGTGTTGTAGAGTAGAGCAAATAAGATGTTATGTTGGTGGTGAAAGTAGATATATCAAGAATTATATATGTTGGGGGGTGGTGGTGTGGAAAAGTTTGTACGGTTGGGTAAAGTGAAGATACGCTTAAAAATATGGTATAGGGATGTAATGCCTAGTTTAGGAACATAGGTGCTCACTATCCACTGCACTCAAAAGATAAAGAATTTGTTTGTTCGGTTTGATGTGTGGTCTTATTAGTGTACTTTTTGTGGTTGCTAGTTTTTACTGTGTAGATTTACATTTTAGAACACTAATGTATTTTTGGAGCACACAAGCATCGAGAGGAAGAGGGTTGGGTGGCTTAGAGTGTTTTGAGAGAAAATTACTCTTTTACCACCTTATATTATTTTGTAATTGATTAGAAGTGTTGACGAATCAATCATCTTTTAAACTCCCACTCTTCTTTCCCACAGAACGCCACCCCGGAGTAAGTTATGCATCACATGCACCGGAAACAGAAAAAATTAGCTAGAATAGAATATGACGCAAAGCTCGAAAAACAAAACCCATGCCTTACCTTGCGCCTCTTTAATATTCTCTTCAAGTGAGATACTGCGTTGCTAATTTATTCAAGAAATAAATCCCTATGGAGATGCTTTTGTCCAATGTATGGGTTCATTTCGCTTGGCCATGTGGGCCACCCAGATATATCCCCTACAAACTCCGCCATTCCACGCTTTTTTCCCCTCCCCTTCCCCATAGATTTGATTATTTTACCGTAATGCTCAAAATTCATCTTCCTACAGGCATTCCTATAACTAACATCAATCCACTTTTTCTTCGGTCTCTCAGCCAGCCGAGAAGATTTCCAGCACACACTCACCACTATATATATCCGCTTAATCAAGAGAACCGTTTCAATTCCATCCTTATCCAAAGGTGTCTGGTGACCTAAAACATGTCAATGTAACTTCTTTATTTTTCTCTCTCATGGATTTATTCGTTTTCTCCACGCCAACACAACTCTCCTATTGCGTTCATTCCTTCATGTTTATCAATTTCTTTCGCACCTAACCAGGGTTGGAAAAAATTGTATGTTGTCCCGAAGTTGGACCAAAAAACACCTGCCCTGTGTTTTTTTTTTTTTTTTTTTTATTATTGGGGGGGGGGCTTTTTTCTGGGTTTTATTGGGTTTTTGGACCTTTTTAAAATTTCTATTTTTTGAGGAAAAAATAAAATGATCAATAATTTAATTTGTTTTTTTGATATTGGTTAGAATATATTTGAGCAGTAGATTGTTCTTTATATCAATTTACAAATTTAAACATATAATTTGGTAACAGATATATCATGTCCCATTTTCCACTGGCGTGCAATGAATGCCTAATTGCCCAACTGGTGAAACTTGTAAAGGCAAATGGTATTGCTATTGTTATAAGTTACTGACAGTAATGACATAACAGGGCTATCTCAGATAAAGTAATTAATGTAATATTAATTTAGTTAGTTTAAATATTTTATTTATACTTCAAACACTGTCCATCTATCATTAAATTCTGAGCTCTGGGAAGCTGTCCAGTAAGTTAGCTACAATAGTTGTCAGTAGTGTACCGGTGTATGAGAACTAGGGCATGGTTGGCTTACACTGGTATACCTCCCCAAAAATGAGCTGCCCACTAGCGCGAGGGTTTTTATGGTAAAGAAACCCCAGGTAAATTGGGAAAGAGAAAATATAAAAAGTGCAAAGCTGTATATAGTTACTTTATTTAAAAAAATATAGTAAGTCAATACAAGACACACTGTAAAAAATTCAGAAATACTTTAAGGAACTATATATACACACATATACGTATATATGATTATAATATTATATATATATATATTATATATATAATAATATATATTATATATATTATATATAATATATTTGATATTTAGTATGCAGTGGCCGTTTTTCTCTTCATGAATGCAAAGCATGCAATGAATGCGTACGTACATTAAGGTTAAAAAATAGTATTTCAAGCATGGTATAAATTTTTGCTTTGGTAGGATGAAAAATATATATATGGATTATACTATCAGATATTATAGAATATTTTAATAATAGTAGAAGTTTTAATGATCCTTTATGGATAACAGGTTCTTAATGCGAGAGAAGGGGAGAGGAGAAGGAGTCGGTTCTATAAAGAAAGAGAGCCTTCTTGTAACTTGGTGGTGTCTTTTTGCGTGATTTAGTAAATAGGTGGCCATGGAAGGGGAAATGCAGAGTGTCTTAATATTATGTTAATGACAATTTGCTTTGTCGATTGGGAAAACAATTTTATTCAATCTGAATATGGTCCTTAATCGCTTTATCGAAGGATCTAAATACGGGGTTTGCGTAGTGTGTACTTACTTTTTTTGTTTTAATCATTAGGATGTCGCTTTTAATAGCCTGGAGAGTTATTTTTTCTGCGTTTTTAGGGCAGAGTGGATGAGAAAGTTTAAAGTGTATTGTTAGATTTGTCTTTAAATGGCATTTATAGTTAGTGAGGATTAACGTGTTTAGATTTAGTGGCTGTTTTTTTCAACAATAAGCGCCTTTACTTGTCATCACACGCATGCTTGCAGTTGTATATATATATGATATAGTATAATTATATGATAGTATATATATAGTATAGTATAAATACTATGATAATATAGTAGATATATATATAATAGTATATTATTAGTATAGTATAGGGTAGGTTATAAAAATTTTAAGGTATATTTTATTATTATTAGTTTATATATATTTGTATGTACATACGGTTTTGGGTTGGTGAGGGGTGGGAGGGTGTGTGATATTAGGGGGGGGGGGGGGAAGTGGGTTTTATAGGGGGAAGGTTGGTTGTTTGTTGGGGAATTGACTACTAAATATTTCAGTTGGAGATGTTGATTCATTTTTGCACGAGTGCGAGCGACTTCGTTTTGAATAAGAGTTGAAAGGAAGGACTATAGGATAGTTTATCGTCTTAAGTCTTGTGTAATGTTTTGGTGTAGCGTTGAGTAATTCCAAAACCAATTTGATGGATGAATGAGCAGGGGGATATATTAACGCAAGAGGCTTTGCTTGGCAGAGCTATGAATTTTCAGTCTTTATTATTTTTGTTAGAGACCATTTTCTCTAATGATTTCGGATTTACGTGAATACCTTTTTAAATCTTAGTTATCATTGGAGGTAATACGGGAAAATCTTGAATTTTGGATAAAAATTGGATGAGTATCTATGGATAGCATAAAACTAGAAAGTTATGACTCATGCCACTAGTTTGTCAATAATATTCGGGGATTCTTGATTTTGACGCAAACTCAATAAATTTTTAAGCTGTTGAATTTTAAATAAATTCTTAAATAAATTCTTACATACATTCTTGTTAAAAATTACGTTAAATACACAGTTAGTATAGATGCAAAATGACATGTTTGATTAAACATTGTTGTTTTCAATGATTCAAAAACGTGGTTTTATGTCTTTTAATAATTTGGAATTTGTACAACTGAAGGCGAAAAAATATTTAAATCATACAATATTAGTTTTTCTCAAAAGGCTTTTCAATCCTTAAAAATAAATTACCGTTCTGACTTTGACTTTCCACGTTTGCGATTCGTTTGATTAGTGTATTGCAGTACTCAATACAAAGATTTTGCTAAGTATAATTGTTGAAAAGATAATCCTTAAGTATGATTTAGTTAGAGAATATAGAATTTTCAGAATGCCTTATGAGAAACATTCATATAGAACTGGAATTAATTTTAATACTCTAACGATATATGCATAATATCCGTGCGAAGTGTTGAAGCGCTCATTTTTCAGCTCGTCAATGAGAAAATCTTATATAGACAGTATTTGAGGAAACTCTCAAGTGAAAGATAAGATTGTCCAAATCTCCCTAATATCGATAGGAAAAAATTATCTTAAGAAAACAATGGTGTAAATTATAAAGACAATTTTTAATATATTTTAAAAATAAAATAATAAAAAAGAAAAAAAAAAAATATAATTTTTGCAAAATGCGAAAAATAATTTACGATTTTATAAATTAAACCTCCGTAATATTTAAGAATTGTTATAGGTTTTTTAAGTGTATTATTATCATATATATATATTAATAGTATATTATATATATATAGAATAATATATAGTATATATATATATTATTATATAATATTATATATATATATAATATATGTAACTGGCCTAAATTTATAGGTTTTAAAGGATAAGACATTTTCTTTAGCTTTTTGAAGTTTCTACAGCATTGCATGCGTCCAATACCATTAGGCTGCAGGAATCGGGCTCACGATATATATATATATATATATATATTAATAGTATATATATAGTATATATAGTAGTATATATAGTATATATATAAGCTTATACTAAGTATTAAGTATTATAGTTAATTGAAAGACCTTTCTCGTACTTTATATACAATATATATATTATAATATAATACTATATTATATATATATAATAATATATATATAATTAATATTTTATATATATATAGTATATATATATTATATATATATATATAGGCGGTATACTGGTGTGTTATTATGGTAGTCGAAAAACTGTATATATATATATATATATAATATATATAATATATATATATATTTATATATAATTATATATATTATATTATATACTTATATATATATATTTTATATATATATATATGATATAATATTATATATATATTATATATATATATTATATATATATATTAGCATATATATATATAATATATATTATATATAGGTATTATATATATATATATAATATATATATATTATATATATATATATAGTAGTATAAATGTAATTATAGTATATTTATATTTATATTATATATATATTAATTTTATATATATATATATATATAGTATATATATATATATATATATATAATTTTAGTATATTATATTAATATATAATACTATATATAGTATATAATATAGTACAATAATAGTATATATATATTATATTATATATATATATATATATTATATTATATTATATATATATATATATAAAATAATATATATATATATATA
>JABUQX010054723.1:0-2500 GCA_015478945.1 Trachelipus rathkii
CATGAATCTATAATAAATCCAAACTTTCAACTCTCGCAAAACAATCAAAACAACGGCCAAATCTTCTTGCACACCACTTTGCAAAACAAAGTCATAAACCTACCCACCCACAAAACATGAAACTTTTTTATTATCCTTAAAGAATATAAAAAATAATAAACCACGGCCAAAACAATAGAAATAACACAAATGACATAAAAAAAAAACTATAAAAATTCCTTAAAAACTCACCGGCAACCGGACCTAACAGCACCTCAAATATACACCTTAAACACTTAGGTAACATTGCACTAACCCATTTAGCACACATTTACAACTTTTCCATAATCTAAATTTATCCCTATAATCGGTAAAGAGCAATTCATCCAATCCAAACAAACCCTCCTCCTATCATCCAAATTCTCACTTGCTAGAGAAATAAATAAACTCCTAGTAAAGCTCATACTAAGCAAAATAAAACCACACATCCCCAAACATAGATTTCAACATGGTTTCCAGCAAAACCACTCAACCACAACTGCTCTCACAAACACCATTTCAACCAATGATAAATACCTTAAACCTCAGGCCCCCACACAAAAACACTATTTTTAAGCAATCACATTAAACAAAGCCTTTGATACCAGTCCCAAGACACAATCTTATCCACAAAAAAAATAATACAAATCAAACATCCCCCACTATCCCCTGAAAGAGTTTTTTAAATACAGGAAAATAAACAACAGTAAATAATTTGTAAAACGTCGTACCTCAAAGAGCAATCCTATCCCCTATCTTATTCAACTTATTCACAGCCTACCTACCAAAACCACAAACGACCACACAAATATAACAATCTACGCAGATGACATACCAGAACCTAAACACAACAATTCTCAAACTTGACAATGACATCACCAAATTCCAAACTTGGCTAAACTGGCAACAGAATATTCTACATCACCTAACAAATTCATCTGTCAAACTAATTACAAAACAGACGCCAACTTGGCACTTACTAACCCCCAAATCTTTTAAACAACATAGCTATCCCAATAACAAAACACCCAAAATACTTGGGGTAACACTGGACACGCACACCTAACCTTCACAAAAACACATTGAAAACATAACATCATCAGCAAATAAGAAACTAAACACACTAAGAACCCTAACTAGCACGAACATTAATAACAACAAACAAATATCCATCACCATCTACAAACAATACATCCGTCCAACACTAAATTACACGTCACCTATATGATACCCATTATTAACCAAGGAAAACATGAGAAAACTTTCAAACCAACCCAAAAGCAAGGCACTTCAGAATTATAATAGGTTGCACAACTACAACTTCACACCAACACTTACATGAAGAAACAAAAAATATTACCCATAGATAACATTAGAACATGATAGCACACATTCTACACCTAAAACACAAACATCTCAACAGCCATGCCCCACTGCACCTTCCAACCCTACTAACCACAGGTTAAAATAACCTCCATCTTCCCCAGCCTTATTATACAAACAAATCCTAAACAACATCCGGACCCCACAGGGCAACACCTCTTATACAAAGCAAATACACACACACATAATGAAAATTATTTAAAGAAACAAACAACTGAACCATATACTAAATGAACATCCACCAGAATTGCATCTGAATTCGACTCTCTTTCCGTAACATTCTAATAATCTTTGGCCAAAACTTAGATCCGGCCACCACATCAAATATATTACAAATACAGGTTTAAACTTAACCAGACCACATCCAAATACCTGCACAAAATGCAACCAGGCCCGGAGACTGATGTCTCACTTCCTCCTAGAGTGTCCAGCTAACCATCGTCCCAGAGCCCATCTGGCGACATCACAAATTTAAGGATCTTCTGGAGGAGGGCCGACTGCTAGGTGGCGGGGTATCTTAGCGAGATGTGGCCACTCTGAAGGGAGTGGTGCCATGGGGCAAAAAATAAATATATATATATTATTATATTAATATATATATATATATATATATATATATATATATATATATATATATATATATATATATATATATATATATATTATATATATATATATATATATATATGTATATATTATATATATATATTATATATATGGTGTGCTTGTGATTTGCTTATGGCAAAACCTGCCTTCTCCATGTAGCAATATAAGTGGTGTAAAAACAACATATTAATATTTGCACTTGTGTACTAGAAAATGAAGACCACAAGGGAACAAAAGGATAAGTTTGGACATATGTTTTATTTTTCTATTCTGATGTCATCTGTCGATTGCTTAAAGGAAGTAATTTTAATATGATGTTATTTTAAAATGAGCGAACACCTGTTCAAATTCAAATATATATTTATTAGCCATTTAAAAATAGTCTTACAAGCAAATTGCATTACAAGTCCAACATTAAAATTCCTTTCTTGTTAAAAACGAAAAATTTGATTTATAATTTTTCCTTGTGCTCTTCAAATATAATAATTGATTC
>JABUQX010054723.1:12500-16296 GCA_015478945.1 Trachelipus rathkii
AATCTTCAACTCAGAAATTTGGTCTAAAGTCAAACTTTTAATATTTCATTACATTTCTTGTATGCACAGATGATTTTTCTTTCAAATAAAATTCCTAGATCTGTAGCCCATAATTAATTGTCTTTTCACAAACTTTCAAGACCAAGTGATAACTTACATTTGAAGGTATCATGTGGTATTAAATTATTTTAATGCTTCAGTGTTTACTTTTGATTATTTGTAAATTTGTAAGACCTCTACTGAAGGACCAACAGCAGGAGCTATTCTGAAAATTTTTGTCTTTAAACCCAATCTAATGAACGCTATGTACTTTACTCAACCTCAGTATTGTTGTAAATCAGTTCTTTTAATTTAGAATACAACTTTTTGAGTAGTTCTGACAACTTTAAAAAAATTCATTGCATAAGATGTACACAGGTTTTCTCTTTAAATCATGTTGTAGGCCTAGCATAATTTTTCTTTTCACGTTTTTCTTTATTAGAACACATTTCCAAGGTCTTTAAAGTTCATGAAAATTCAAGGTGACTTTCCAAATCCTGTATAATTAGTTTAATTAAAAATAAAAATCTTAAAACAAACAATGTAAGCAACCAAGTCAAAAATTGAACCATAATATTGAGAGGAAAAATGCAAGAACAATGCTCAGAATTTGAAGAACATAGATCCTTAATGAATTAACTCATAAAGTATGATTATATCAAATATTTGGTAGCAGTTTATATAAAAGTAATGAAAAGTAGTAATTTTATTATTAATATTTTATGTACATGGGAGTTATTATCCAGTATCTGACTGGATAGTAATATTCATATCTGGTACACCTCTAATTTTGATATACATTTCTGTTATTCATAAAGTACATTTTCTTTCATTTGCCTTGTGGAAAACAGTGTATACACATTTCTTCATTTATTAACATTGATGCTGGTAATGGTATTTCTACATTAAGCCTAACCAACTGTGATTTTATGAAGTTATTGGAGCATATCTTTTTATTATTATATTTTTTTTTATTTATCAGTTTTACCTTCAACAGATTTTTATATTTTTCTTAACATTACAGCTTTACAGATATTATTAAATTTATAATATAATTATATATATTTATTTATTAAATAATAATATTTTAATTGATATTAGTAATTGCAATATATTTTATTATTTTAATACTATTAATTTCAGAATTTAATTTCCTAAAAATTTACTAGTATTCAATACAATATAATATATAATATATTATATATTATATATTATATAATTCATAGGAATATTATAGTATATAGTATTATGTATAGTTTATAAATGCAAAGCTATGTATGGGGCTTTTTGCCCTAATCACTCGTGTTATCTAGTAATATATCTGATTTAAAATATTTAAGGAGTAGAGGTACTTCTTTTCATCAGAAATGCTCACTTTGAGTGCATACATCTGGGGATTCAAGGACCTTGTAATACTTTCTTCAGGATTGAATCGTTAGAACTTATTAGAAAAAGATCTTCTTCTCGCTAAACAGCGATCTTCAGGTGCTTTAAGAAATGCACTTGAAAAGAAAGATGTAAGATTTCTATATTTTTAACATTGAACCCGCAAGAAGCAATCGCCCTTCTTGACAAATTGGTTAGCTTGTCCGGATAGCTTTTTGAGGTTAAGGCATTTGTTTTATGGTGGCACTGTTTTCCCTGTAATCTTTCCTATTTTCTCTACTGAAATTACTTTGTATAACGTATTCTTCCATGTGCACGATGGACCATACTAAGCGGATTAGTCCAAATATGCCAGAGATCTGTGGGGCCTTAAATGTATCAAAGAAGCTGTAGAGTTCCATAATTCAAAGAAAGGGAGATCGTAGCTTTCGCCGAAGAGGCCGAACGCAAAACTATCATTAGGGAAAAAGAGATTCAAGCCTGTAGTAAAGAACGTTGGACTGATACGTCCAATAGTTCATCCTTTAAGAAAGAAGAAATTTGAATTGTCTATAGAAATTTGAAGACGATTCAAGCTAGAAAGACAGAAGGTACTGAAACGTCTAAGCTCTATCATTAAGATAAGAAGAGATTCAACTAAAAAAGACGGAAGATCGAATCGTTAATTACGAAGCAAAAAGCCCGACAGTTTATAGATATGTCATTGAACTGGAACGTATTCTAACTTAAGCTGCAGCAATTACAACCAACCGTGAGTACACAACGGTTGCAACACCCGTCACCTCATACGCTAAGTACCTAATCTACGTTACTTCATTTCATATTCAAGCAGTGCTTCGGAACTGATTAGCAACCCTATTATTAAATAAGTATTTGAGTAGTTAATGACTATCATGCCCTAAAAGTGTGTGAAATAGAGCGGCTTGTGGTGCAATTTTATTTTATAATCACTCCTTACTTGACGCGCCTGTCCGTATTTAGTAACTCTCCCCAATCCGAAGATATCGACTAAACTTTTGCTAACTCCTCAAGCAGGCACTATTTACACTGCAATATATTTATACACGGCAGGAGGATTTTATAGAATTAAACCTTAGGGACGCAAATCCGGCAGGAAAGTGAACTCCTCTCGGAAAAGTGTGACTCTTCTGACTTAGATTTCATCTAGCGTCCTCGCACTGGATAAAACATACTTTCCATTGTGCTTCGGACGGAACGTAATCTGAGTCTCGCAATCAGAACGATGCCAATACGTCATTCAGCCCCTCTTAAACTGACGGGAGGGCAAAAGAATGCAAAGTAACACGAGGGCACAGTTTTTAATTCCTAAGATCACCTGAGAATATTGCGCAGAGAGAGGGGTCCATACCAATCTAAGACTGTGTATTCAGTCCCGAGAAGAAAAGTGCAGATCCTCAAGACAAAAATGATGCAAAAACTACAATCACCGATAAAACGTCGGAAATTTAAGACGTCAGGGCCTCAACGATAGAGTTGAAAATTGCCTGCAGAATCAAATTGACAAACCAGACATCCCCAGGATAAATCGATTAACTTGCCTCCTGTTTGTTTAATCTACGCAAGAAGTCGTATTCGACTAGTCGAATTTCATCCATAGACTGGCAAAATTCAATAGTAAGGTAAATCTTCCTTTTACCCGGTAATTATCACTGTCATGTCGACATATCTCCAATCTTATTTTGATAAACCAAATACCAAAATTGCACCATGGATAAATTAGGTAAACTGTCCAAACCAGCGTCAAGGTATCTGGAAAGGCTGAGACTGTAATAATGTGTTTTGAATTATTATAAACGCAACCTTGGTCGATGAAAACAATTCCACAGTAACTTTATGGAAAAGTACTGATGGACAGTATCGTTGAGGATATGTACCGGGCAGCACATATTTTTACTTTGAACATGGCCAATTCTTATACATCAGGAGAAGGTAGAGACACTCTGTTTGGATTATCGCACTGTACAATAGATCATATACGATTTGAAACACGAAGGTACCCCTCGGACGTCCTGATATCAAATAACGACAGTTGAATCCAAGAAGGTAGCGGTGCCGAAACTCTAAAGATGCTACTAGCAACAGATTCATGAGAATCGACGATACACCATGTCAGGCACTATCATGGGTATGGCACGACCCTGTTTATTGTAACAATGAACAGATCGGTAAAAGCCTCTATGTGGCCTTAACACGGAGGTGAATCTGACAATCAGAAGAAACCCAATCGAAGTAACTCTTAAAGCGTAGATCAAGTTTCACTTGATGAATCAAATCTCTCAATGCTTTGTAAAAGGAATGGACTCGACCTTACATTCCCTTTTTAAATATGAGGATTTTTAATTCCACAGAA
>JABUQX010054724.1:0-5000 GCA_015478945.1 Trachelipus rathkii
CAAAAAAAAAGAATTTTTATTCGTAAGCATTTATGATATTTGTTTAAAGGTTATCGTTTCTCAATCGTTAAACTCGTGCTAGCACGAGTACCACGAGATGTAGAGTCGCCTCTGATATATATATATTATTATATATATATATATTATATATATATATTATATATATATATTATATTATAATATATATATATATATATATTATATATATATATATATAACTTATATTCTTTTATTTATTTTGATCGTGCCATTAGGCCTTAAACCCCCAACTTTGGGGTCCAGCACCCCTAACGGTAAAAATATAAATATATATATATATATATATAATATTATATATATATATATATATATAATATAATATATATATTATATATTATATATATATATATATATATATATATATATATATATATATAATATATATATATATAAATATATATTATATAATTATTAATTTCTTAATTTTTATTTTATTTTATTTACAAAGGTTTCCGAGTTGCCTCTGGTTCAATATTATTTTTTAATATATTTTTTTTTAATTTATTTTTTATTGGCCTAATTTAAATAAGGTAAATTTTTCAAAAAGGGATAAATTTTTTCCTGTCTTAATAACTTGGGTTTCTCTCTTTGGAATTAAATTTATGGCAATAAAAACCAAAGAATTTCATGCTATATAAATTTTAGCTTTAAGTAAATGAACGTTTTTCTCTTTATTTTTTATTTATAACTTTGTTCAGATACTTTTAGTCAATTGTAATATACTTCTCAATAAAAGAACCAATAAAAATGCATTGAGTCGATCATGTAAAGATAATGATACCCAAATGATTATTTCTGTGAAGCAACTTTATCAGAATTTTAAATAATAATTTAATTTCTGTGAAGCCAAAACTTCTCATAATTTTTTTTAAATAGTAATATTAAAATTTTATTATTTTTAACACTTTAATTTAGTAAAACTATTTTAAAACTTGGATTTAGTTTAATTATTATTGAAATCTTGACCAATAAATAGCTTGTACTTTATAAATTCAGACCAATATGAGAATTCTGCAACTCACAATATGAAATAATTTAATTCTTATCGATTTTTTAAGTTTCGTATTGGTTGAAATGAGTAGTTACGGTTTGCATCTAGTCTTTTTGATTTTTGGGTTTGTCAAACCCTATCAACCCATTAGCATATCAAAATTTTGAAAAACCACACTAGGGTTATTAGTTAAATAACATCTACCTTATAATTCTCGTGTAGAAATGGAAGACTTGAACAATTCTTTCGCTTCTCTGCTAGCTGTTGAACTGAAAACAATTCCTTCCTTACCCTGCCATGCTTGCAACATCCTTACCCTGTCACGCTTGCAGCATCCTTGCATTGCCACGCCTGCAGCAGCTGGGACCAGCCAAACGTCAACACTGAAATTTGAATTTTATCTAAACTAAAGGATAACGCTCTTCATGTACAACTATCAGTACCGAATTAAACACTGTGGAGGTCCAAAGGATGTCGAAAACCCATACATCACCCTAGGACTTGTCAATATGCTATACAGAATAATGGCTAATATTTAATCCAAACTAGGTTACTACCATAAACAAAAACTATAGCTAAGATACATGTAATCACACTACAAGTTTAAATAAGTCTATTGTCATAGTTTTAATATACAGTTTAACCTTAATAACTAAATAAATATCCGCCAATTTGGCTTAGTCATAATACACTACATGGTGCCCAAACCTTATACCAATCCAATCCTCTCTTAAATTCCAAATTTCGGGCAACCCTTATCTCCTATATTTTTAATTTTACCAAACAACAATTATAATAAACCAATTTTATTAAACAAAACTAAACAGTAAAAAATATATATAAATTAATGTAATAAACAAAAATGAAAAATAAAAATATTTAAATTTTAATGAGGCATTTAAAATTTTAAATATATATTTTTCATATCTTTTATAAACAATTTAAAAAAGTTTGAATGTAATATTTTTTTCAATATAAGATCAATATTATTTCGATCAGTTGTCGCGAGATCGCTAAAAGGCATAGGGCCCACAGGACGCTCACTACTCTGTCAATTTGTTAATCCCGGCAATGGCAACTATTTATGTGAAAACCTGTTGTTATTACTTAAGAAATAAATATTTCTAAACATTTAATTAATAGCCAGATTTTAGTCACCATCAATCAACATTATTTAATTAAATTAGGGGTAACGAACTGCCATATATATATATATATATATATATATATATATATATATATATATATATATATATATATATATATATATATATATATATTATATATATATTATTTATATATATATATATATTTATTTCAATAGATTATTATTATGGATATATAGATAGATATTTATTCTTATACTATCTCACAGGTAGGGTCTTCGACCCCTCAGTTGGACCAGCATCTTCTTTCTTCTGGCCTAGAACTCTTGAACCTAGAGCACTCTAGAAAACTATTTCCCGGCTTCTAAAGTCTTTCTCTTAAAGTTCTCCAGAAAATCATGTTTCTAGGGCTATAAGTTTCCAATGCTGATTCTGGGGTTGTTGCAAGAAATTAATCTCAAGGGCTGGGTTGGTAGAAAATCATCTTTCTAAACGCATTAGTTTCCAATGCTGGTTCTAGAGTTGTTGCAAGCGATTCCATTACCGGGACGGATACCTAGCCTTGTATCTCTATAACCTTGAGAATCTGAAATCTTCTAAAATCATTCGATTTATGTAGGAGTTATTCATTTACATATTATTATAAAAAAAATTAATACATTATGGTATTATATTAATATAATGATATTATACACTGTGTATTATATAATAATTTAATAACAATATGTATTTCATGCTTCAGTTAAATTATTAAAAAGAATACATTAAGTAAATTTTTAAAAAACTTCTTGATTGTGAAGCTAAGTTTCGTTGTGCCACTGATAGCTCTATTTCTATGTTTTAAAATACAAAATATTTTTAAAAAATTAATTTTATTTATTTTAGCAAAATTTAATTGCATCATGCAAAGAGAGTAGGGTCCTTATGACTTTCATGGTTCAGGGTATTTAGTTTTTTTTTTATTAATTTATGTATTTTTTCATATATTGTTATTATATGATACTAACAATAAAATTCAGTGGGAATAAACGTGATATAAAAATTTTAAATACAAAAAAAAGTAATTATTTAATAAATATCGTACTTTTTAAGCATCGTACGTTTGGCAGCTACCGAGAAGCGAGAAGACTCAGTAAATGCAAAAAAACTTACTTAGAAGAACCCGAAAACAAGTAAAGGCAAAGTTGATCCATCTAGGTTAGGTATAAGTTTACTGGATCGTCGATCCATATAAGTTATAGGTTTACTGCATCGTCGATCCATATAGGTTAGGTTTTTTTACGGCTGTCTAGTTTAGGCTATGATAAGTATTGTTAATTTTACACAGAATCAAAATATGAAAAAAAAAATCAATATGGAACGAATTTCCCCCGAAACATTATATTTCACCTTAGTCCTTACATTAAATTCTTTCACGATTAAGCACTCATGAAAAATGAAAGTTTTTGCTTACTTTATTAATTAATTTTTAACATTTTCATATTTCGTATCTTTCTCGTTCACATCTTAATTAATTGCTAGTATCATATACTAGTAATATATATAAAAAAACAACAACAACACATTAATATGCACCATGAAACTCATTAAGGTCCCAGAGTACTGCCAAATGGTAAATCCAGCAGAGAGAACTTTCAAAAAAATGCTAAATTCAGCATATATTTGCATTTTTTCTGCTAAATTTAGCATTTTTTGAAAAAAAGTTATTTACTAAAATTTATTTGAAATTCAACTAAAAAAAATCTTAAAATTTTTTTTTTTATTAAACTAATTTTTAACAAAGATACCAGTGGGAAGGTATATAGGGAAAGGTCCTACTTAATTACTTAATTAATATTATTGTTTACTTAATTTCTTACATAGAACAAAAAATAAACATTTGATTTGAAAATACACCAAAAATAACTATACACCAAATTAATAAGGATATTATATATATATATATATATATATATATATATTATATAATATGATATATATATATATTATATTTATAATATATATATATATATATATATAATATATATAGTGATATATATAATATATATAATATATATATTATATATATATTATATATATATATAGATTATGGCCAGGGTCGCCGAATAGCTCACTCCTGTATCAAAACACTAGAATAAGCTACCAACAAACTGAATACATTTTTGAATTCAGCGAATATTTTAGTGCCGGCAAAGAAAAAATATTTTATTAATTATTAATAAAATAATTTAAAATTATTAATAAATTAATGAAAAATAATACGCCGGAATAACATTCTACGCTGGCATTTTTGGGACTTTTAAACTCGCACCACATTATGAACGTGGTTAAAATAAAAATTTAAAAAAATTAAATTATATAGGCTAGGTTAGGTTAGGTTAGGTCAGGTCACCAAAAAAATTCATTTCACCTCTAGAACATCTATTATATATAATAGAGAGAGAGAGAGAGAGAGAGAGAGAGAGAGAGAGAGGAGAGAGAAGAGAGAGAGAGAGAGAGAGAGAGAGAAGAAGAGTGTGTGTGTTGTGTGTGTGTTGTGTGTGTGTGGTGTGTTCGCATTAGCATTGAAAATAGAATATTGGGCGGACTTATGTCTGAGAAATTTGGGGGAACGCGAGAATTATCGTACATCAAAATCTATTATTATTATATATTATTATTATATATTATTATTATTATTATTATTATTATTATTGATTATTATTATTATTATTATTATTATTATCGTACTTCATTTTATTACTTCTTCATTTTCCTGCATTAAAATGTCGCTGATTTCAAAAATGTATTCATTTTTTTTATGTAGCTACCGTTAGTTTTTAGATACAGTGCAGCTATCGGACCTTGTTATATAATATATATAT
>JABUQX010054724.1:10000-12500 GCA_015478945.1 Trachelipus rathkii
TTTAAAATAGTTTTACTAAATTAAAGTGTTAAAAATAATAAAATTTTAATATTACTATTTAAAAAAAATTATGAGAAGTTGCTTCACAGAATTAATTATTATTGAAATCTAGTAACTATTTGGGAGTCTATTTGGGTGTCATTATCTTTACATGATCGACCCAATGCATTTTTATTGGTTCTCTTATTGAGAAGTATATTACAATTGACTAAAAGTATCTGAACAAATTTATAAATAAAAAAAAAAAGGGAGGAAAAAGTTCATTTACTTAAAGCTAAAATTTATATAGCATGAAATTCTTTGGTTTTTATTGCCATAAATTTAATTCCAAAAAGAGAAACCCAAGTTATTAAGACAGGAAAAAATATCCCTTTTGAAAATTACCTTTTAAAATTAGGCCAAAAAAAAATAAATTAAAAAAAATATATATAAAAAAATAATATTGACCAGAGGCAAGATAAAGCAACTTGTAAAAAATAAAAATAAAAATAAAATAAGAATTAATATATATATATATATATATATATATATATATATATATATATATATATATATATATATATATATATATATATATATATATATATATATATATATATATATATATATATATATATATATATATATATATATATATATATATATATATATATATTACCCCCGTTAGGGGTGCTGGACCCCAAAGTTGGGTTTTAGGCTATGGCAAGCGACAAAAATAAATAAACAATAAATAAATTATATAAATAAATATATATATATATATATATATATATATATATATATATATATATATATATATATATATATATATATATATATATATATATATATATATATATCAGAGGCGACTCCTACACTCGTGCTTAGCACGAGTTAACATTAGAGAAACGATCAATCCTTTACAAATATCATAATGCTACGATAAAATTCTTTTTTTTTTCTAAAATTTATTAAATATATATATATATATATATATATATATATATATATATATATATATATATATATATATATATATATATATATATATATATATATATATATATATATATATATATATATATATATATATATATATATATATATATATATATATATATAAATATATATATATATATATATATATATATATATATATATATATATATATATATATATATATATATATATATATATATATATTATATTATATTATTAATATATATATATATAATAATATATATATATATTATTATTACATATATTATTATTATTATTATATATATAAATATATATATATATATATATTATTATTATTATTACATATATTATTATTATATATATATATTATATATATACATATATATATTATTATTATATATAGAGAGAGAGAGAGAGAGAGAGAGAGAGAGAGGAGAGAGAGAGATATTAATGAGTAGTAAGTTGATTTGAGTCTGCTCGTTGAACATATATATATATATATTATATTATATTATTATTATATATTATTTTATTATTATATATATATTATTATTGGCTATTATTATTATATATTATAGTTATATACATATATAGCTATATATATTATATATACATATATATATATATATATATATATATATATATATATATATATATATATATATATATATATATATATATATATCTATATATATATATATTCTGTATATCCACAAGAGATGAAATTTTAGTTGTACCACTACCAAAACGAAATTTAGAGAAATAATAATAATAATAATAATAATAATAATAATAATAATAATAATAATAATAATAATAATGTCTTATAACCTAACAACAGGAGTCGAAGTCTGAGAAGGAGTCGAAGGGACTGGAGCTTAGACGGAGCGGTGCGGTGAGGTGCGGTGCTAGAATCAAACTTGTTTTTCACTCTGTATAATATATGATACGTCAAACCAAATACAGTGGTCCTAGCACTCTACGAGGTGCTATAAATCTCAAAGTGAGGTGTTGCTATACTAGCAACCGAAAAAATAATATATAGACATAATATATATATATATATATATATATATATATATATATATATATATATATATATATATATATATATATATATATATATATATATATATATATATATATATATATATATATATATATATATATATATATATATATATATATATAGGTCAGCATCTCGAAAAGTTCAGGCATGTAACTAGAAAACTATAACAGTTACACGAAAATAAATATCATTTTATTAATCAGGAGACATTTTTACCGCGGAAATTAAAAAAAAAAAATAAAAAATAACGCTTTTTAAAAATTAAAATTGTTAAAAATGTTGAAAAATTATTTTTTGAGAATTTGAAGATTTTCCCTTAATCCGAATGAGCACGCAAAGGTGCCAAATGTTGAATTTTTTTTTAAACTAGAGAATACCTACGGGTAAACAAGAACGATGGATAGAGTCGGGTTTCTCGGCCTACCGGGGACGACGGAGGGACGAAGTCCCCCTCCGTCGGCTCGAACCCCT
>JABUQX010054724.1:17500-44515 GCA_015478945.1 Trachelipus rathkii
GTGAATCCGAATCGTGAATTGAAATCGTGAATGGTGAATCGGAATAGTGAATCGTGAATTGGAATCGTGAATGGTGAATCGGAATCGTGAATCGTGAATCGGAATCTTGAATCGTAAATTGGAATCGTGAATCTTGAATCGTGAATCCGAATCGTGAAATGGAACCGTGAATGGTGAATCTGAATCGTTAATCTGAATCGTGAATCGTGAATTGGAATCATGAATCATGAATTGGAATCGGAATCGTGAATCCAAATCGGAAATCGGAATCTTGAATCGTGAATCTTAATCTTGAATTCTGAATTGAAATCAGAGTCAAGTTCTAAATATTTGGAATCGGATTTCCAAAATAGTCCGAATCGGGAAATGAACACAAATCGGAATATATTAAAAACAACTCCACACACCATTGCTTGAAACTAGTATAACTCAATATAATGAGTTATATAATGTTATTATAAGTTATTATAAGTTATTATGAGATAGTATAAGTTATTATGAGTTTTATGATATTATTGTTATTATAACATAGTGTGTTATTATAAAGAATTATTAATGAGTAGCAGTATTGGCACCACAACTGGTACCAATATTATATAATGACGCAATAAGCCGAGAGAAAATGAGGCATGCAACATTACGATAAAAGTAGTGCCAAAATATGGTCATAATAATAATAATCGCTTTAGCATATCTCACTGCCACTCTGTGTTGTTAGTGTGAGATGGTGTTTAGTGTAAGTGTGGTGGTGGTATGTTGTTGTTTGTTAATCAATCGAACAAATACGTGTACAAAAGAAAAATTATTACCACCAGTATCACGTGCGAAGTAATCGAAAAATGAATTTAGAGATATTTGCGAACACGACACACGTGGACAACCAATCAATTACCTCATATCAGAGGTGCGATTCGTCCGGTTTCAGGTGTTTTTGATAATAAACAAAAATAAAGATCAGATAGCGAGCGCGACTCGGCGCGTGCGATGCCGGTGCGAGTACAGCCATCGGCCACAGTAATCGTGCAGTCCGCGATCGACGAAGCTAGCGGAAGTCGGATCGCAGACGTATAAGCACGCGAAAATCTTCATCTCCGGATAATGCGTAAAATGTCCTAAATGAAAACCTAACGATAACGAATAATAACTATCATCGAATCTTTCGGGTAAGCGCGAAATATTTTATCTTTCATTCGATCTAAGTATCGTTTCGATTAGATTTGTATGCGGTGTGAGTAAGTTTAGAGTTGGAGCGTGGCGTGGATCGAAAAGTAATATTCCCAGGCTCCCAACGAACGGGGTACGTACGATAAGTGAGAGCCCGTAAGCCTTCGTACTTCATCTGCGTGTTCGAAACCTGTAATGTTGTATCTACCATAATTAATATCTCTGTGGAAAGAAAATAGTAGGTGTTAATAAAATAGAAAAGAAAGAAAGAAAGAAATAAGGTTATTTCATCAGAAGTAAAATGAGGTTATGGAAAGAGAGAGAAAGAAAATTACCTAAACGTCAGCGAAACTACTACTTTAATAGGATGCCAGCCGCCGACCGATATTATTTTTTTGTGTGGCGATAGCGCGGATAAGAGGAAAAAATACTCAGTGACCTGGCAATACTAGCTAATCTAAAACGCTATTCTCGAACAACTAGCTCTAGGAGACGATATTCCATTACCTTACCTTCCATAGGATAAAGTCAAACCCTTCCGCGGTACTAAACACTAAAACACACCAGCTAGCTAAGCTATTTTTTTTTTTTTATTTATATTTTAAAATAAGAAATGGTAAACCATCTGAACGCTCCCAAAGCACTCTTATTCCGTTCAGTACGTAAACAGTTCGGCCCGCTGAAGCATGATCAGAGTTGGTTCAAGAACTATGTCTCCTTCCGTAAGATCTAGCAACCGGTATATTCCATGCATAAAGGCTCCGCTAAATACCGCGTTTACGCGCCCTCGCTCATCGTCTAAAGAGTCGTAATCACCGTCTCTGATCCTATTTAAAACACGTGGCTATTATGATTATACTAACCGAGAGACAATCATAGCGACGTGAGTCTGAACAGGGCGGATCGAGTTACGTCTTGTGATATACCATCGAAACAGCACGATACACGCCGAAGAGAGAAAGTGAAAAGAAGTAAAGTAAATCACGGAAGGAAGTAGAATAGATTCATGTTGAGAAAACCATACGAGACGCTACCAAGCACTTTATTCGATTCCGTAGGACCGAAACGCGTGTCGCGCCTCGTCGACCCTATTGAATCAGGAGTTGGTGTCAGACTGAGTACTTCCTCCGGTTAGGCTCAGTCTACACGGTTCCTGCATAAGAGGCTCCGACTAAAACCATGCGGAGCTGTTTCACGCGCCCGCTGCGTCTCATCTTACGTACTTGGATGTCATCACCGTATCGCGAACCTTGTAACCGTGCTATTAATGAAATGTAATAAACCTCTGACGAATCATCAGGCGGACTATGCGGAGAGTCCTCTGAGACGGCAGAGTCGAACGTCCTTATTCTAGCTCGTTATAGCGATAGCGAAACGAAAACAAAAGAAAAGAGATAAAGTAGGAAAGGAAGGTATATTGGCGTAATTTGTTGCGTGTTTTACCGAGTCGTGTGTGTATTATGGTTTCTCTATCCTGATGTTTAACCTTGATAGGTGAAAAGCGTTTGCATATATATACAATTGTAATAATAAATTATTCCTATAAATCTATAAAAAGAAAAAATCTTAAAACTAAAAAAAAAAATCAGCATCATAATTAAATGATCTAAAAATGAAAAATCGAGCGGTTATACTAACTACGTATCTTCCAAGACTATCCTATTTTTATAGATTGTCAAAATTATTTCGCAACAAAAAAAAATTTCAAATTTTTTGGCTCGAGAATCGCTTCACGTTCTAGATACATTATAATATGCGATAAATAACCGAGGAAGATGGAAAATCGATAATTTCTTTGCACTATTCATCATTTCCCTCTCACCCATCGCACCTACCCAATCTCACTCCTCTCTAAATCCTCTCATCGAATTTCAGCCAATTATGAGGAAAGAGATGTGAGTATTTTTATTAGTTATTTTATTATCGTTATTAAAAAAGATCTTCTTTTGACTAGTATTAGCTATAGCTTAGATTTCGATGGAGAAGAATTAGGATCAAATTCGAATCTGAATTTTTTTTGGCGAATCACGATATAAAGAAGAAAGAAGCGCAAACCGAAAGGTGAGCACTACGAAGAACGTACAGATGACAAATAATTGAGTCATCGTATTTAGCATCGCTCGACCTCTACCTGTGTTTTAGTCGAGTTTCGTTGATAGGTGTTGGTGGGGATTGTCTATTCAATATGACATAGAAAAAATATTACTATATAACGAGATTCAGAAATGGATCTAGAATTATTCCAAATAGCTTGGGAACCAATCAACCTCGATCGGTCGATTCGTTCCGGTTCGTTAAATATATAAAAAAAGTATAAATAATAACGCGAGACTATGACTGATCTATTACGATAGCTTAATCGCTCCAAACTAATGCAATTGTATAATCAACGCATCCGATGAACAAATTCGGCGCGAGAGCGAACTGAGCGAACGGCAGCGACAATCTTTACACGGGAATGCGATACATTTTACAATAATGAAACTCACTAAGACCCGATAATAATAACTCGATCAATTTTCGAGGTATAGCGCGAAATAATTTTTCTTTCCTAATTCTGATCGATCGTTCTGTATAGATTTTGATCTGCGGGTGAGTAAGTGAGTGGAGGCCGGGTGAATCGAAAGATAATTCCAGTCTCACGATAACGGGGACGTACGTAATGACAGGGAGCGTAAAGCCTTTCGAGTCCTTTCATCGCGTTCGATTAACCTGTAATGTGTATCTTACATACTAATCTCTGTGGAAGAATAGTAATTGTTTATAAAGAAAAGAAATTGAAAGAAAGAAATTAGAGTACGTGGTTTGAGAAGGGGGGGTAAAAAGTGGTTTTGGTAAAGAGAGAAAAGAAACATCCTATAAACGCGGCCTGAACTATTAATTTTTGAGTCTCGAGCCCGCCGATTTCTGAATGCATTTGATTTTGTGTGGCGATAGCGCGGAAGGAGGAGAACACTAATACCGCCGGCCTACCCTAAGATATATCTAAAACGCTATTGTACGAAACGACTCAGGGATCGTAGTATCTTATACCTATACCCGGAAAATGTCACCCTTCCCGAGGACTAAACTACCACTTAAAGCTAGCTAGCACTATTTTTTTTTATTCTCTTATATATTTAAAAAAGAAATGGAAACCATCGGACGCTCCAAAGCACTCTTTATCCGTTCAGCGAAAACGCTCGGCTCGCGACCATAGCATGATCAGTAGTTTAGGTCCAGACTATATGCTCTCCTCCGGTTAAGTCCAGTCTTACCAACCGGATTCCTGCTATATAAAGGCTCCGCGCTAAAACGCGTTTCTCGAGCTGCCCACCTATCGCTTATACGTCTTTAAGAAAGTCGTTGAATCACCTTGAGTCCTCGATCCACTTTTTAACCAGTGCTATTATTGAATTATAACCTACCGTAGATCATCAGCGATCTAGAGAGTCTTGAACAAGGGGTATCGAACGTTATCCTTTGAATATATATAATATACTACTATATTATATGATAAGCGATAGCGAAAACGAACTAAAGAGAAATAGAAGATAAGGTAGATAAGGAAGGATATGAGATTATAGATTTGTGTGCTTACGGAGATGATTTGTGCAGTCACACTACTTGATCCGTTCAGCGAAACGCGTCGGCCCGCGACCGCATGATCAGAGTTGGTCCAGACTATGCTCTCCTCCGGTAAGTCAGTCTACACCGGATTCCTGCATAAAGGCTCCCGCTAAAACCGCGTTTCCGCGCCCCTCGCTCATCGTCTTAAGAGTCGTAATCACCGTCCTCGATCCTTTAACCGTGCTATTAATGATTATAACCTACCGACGAATCATTGCGACTGAGTCTGAACGGGGCGATCGAACGTCCTTTGATCTACCTCGAAAAGCGATAGCGAAACGAAAAAAAAGAAAGAAAGTAGAAGGAAGGATAGATAGATTTGTGCGTGTATCCGTCGTCGTGTGTATTTGTTTCTTCTGCTGTACCTGTAGGGAAAGAAGTTTTGCATATACATTAGTAAATAAATGGCCCTAAATCTAAAAAAAAGAAAAAAAATCCTTAAAACTAAAAAAAAAAAACCTTAAATCTAAAAAGAAAATCGCGATTCTACCTACCTCGATCCGCGGCGCGCGCGTGCCTGACTCGTGTGTTCTTCGCCAAAAAAAAATTGTACAATTTTTTTGGCGAGAAACCTTACGTCGATAATAATAACGATAATAACCGGAAGAATGAAAATCGAAATTTCTTTGCCAACATCATCATTTCCCTCCCTCCCATCCACCTACCCAATCTCAACTCCCTCCTAACTCCTCTCACTCGATGTTGGAAAGAAATTATCAACCACTCGATGTTGGAAAGAAATTATCAATATTCGTTCGTCGACGGTTACATTGTTATTTTTATCGTTATAAAAAGATCTTCTTTTGCTAGTTAGCTAGCTAGATTTCGTGAGAAGAAATGGATCAAAATTCGATCGAATTTTTTTTGCGAAACCGATATAAAGAAAGAAAGAATGCGCAAAAGCCGAAAAGGCAGCACTACGACAGAACGTACGTGCCAAATATTGGTCATCGCTTTAGCTATCCTCGACCCCTCCTGTGTTGTTAGTCGGTTTGTGTAGGTGTGGTGGTGGTTGTTGTTGTTGTTAATCAATCGAATAGAAAAAAAAATATTACCGCGATATCGAAATGATTCGAGATTATTCGAACGAACTCGGGAACCAATCAACCTCGATCGGTCGATTCGTTCCGGTTCGTTTAAATATAAAAAAAATAAAAATAATAACGCCGGACTATAGACTCGATCGCCTATCGCCCAACCTATGCAATGTAATAACGCATCCCGATGAACAAATTCGCGCGAGCGACGCGACGGCACGCGAAAATCTTCACCGGGATGCGTAAACATTTACATAAATGAAACCCTAACGAACGAATAATAACTCGAATCATTTCGGTAGCGCGAAATATTTTCTTTCCATTCGATCGATCGTTCGTGATTTGTCTGCGGTGTGAGTAAGTGAGTGGCGGCGGGATCGAAAGATATTCCCAGGCTCCACGACGGGGACGTACGATGACAGGGAGCCCGTAAGCCTTCGTCCTTCATCGCGTTCGAAACCTGTATGTGTATCTACTACTATCTCTGTGGAAGAAGTAAGTGTAATAAAGAAAGAAAGAAAGAAAGAAATAGGTATCAGTGAGAGGTAAAAGTGGTTTTGAAAGAGAGAAAAGAAAAATCCTAAACGCGCGAACTACTACTGAGCTCGCCCGCCGACCGATATTTTTTTTGTGTGGGATAGCGCGGAAAGGAAAAAAAATACCGCGGCCTACCCTAAGCTAATCTACAACGCTTTTCGAAACGCTCAGAGGACGAATTCTTACCCCAGAAAAAGATTACCTTTATATCTTAATCCGTGAGACTAAAACTAACAGGATAAGCTGATGCATACATATTTTTTTTTTTATTTTTACACTTATAATTTTAAAAAAGAGAGAAAATGGAAACATCGGAACAGCTCAACAATTATAGAACTTCTTATTAAATATCACAGATTTTAAAGACGAAAACGCGTCGGCCCGCGTGAAAAATTGAATGAATATTTCTGTGAAAATGAAATCAAAGAATGAGTTGGTCCATCAAGATTTTGACTAGACTACTGCCTCTCCTCTCCGACTAAAGTTCAGTCTCCACCGGATTCCTGTGATTAATGGTCTCCGCTATATCAAAACACGCGTTTCGAGCAGCCCCTCGCTCAAATCGAGTCGTAATAGCAGCTAGTTAATACAACCCAGTCTCGATCTTTTAATCCGTGCTATATTCACAATGAAGACGAAACATCATGAGCTTGATTAGAAAGGTTCTGAACATAGGCGCGATCGAACGTCCTTTGAATATACCTCGAATAAGCGATAGTCGCACAACAAAAAATAATAAAGAAAGCAAGTGAGATTAGGGAGAGGATACTATAGATTCTCGTTGTATCGACTCCGAGGACTGCTCCAAAGACACATCAACTTGATCCTCGTTCACGCGAAACCCGCGTCGGCCCGCGACCCCACCAAATGCATGATCATGAGTTAAAGTCGCCAACTATTAATGCTTCTCCTTCGCTCCTGATACAGATCACAGGCATGCACTACTACACCGAGAGATGTGCTCGCCTGACACATAATATGACCACATACTCTGCTATAACCTATGAACAAGCTTTATCACAGCGCCCAACACTGCTCTCATCTATGATGAAAGCGTCCTTAGAGAATACGGATAGAAATGTCACTCGTCTCGATCGTTTAAGAGTAGGTTTACATAGTGCTTTAAGAGCGATTATGGAGTTCCTAACGTAACATGCAAATTGCGAACTAGAGTTCACCTGGAACGGCCGAAGCATCGTAAACGCTCCCATCTGATTCTACCTTGACGCGAATAGCAGAAAACGGAGAAAAAAAAGAAAGAAGAGTGATTCCAGGACAGCGATATGATAATCGATTATGTGCGTGTCAATTCCTGGTCGCGTCGTGTAATTTTGTTTCTCTCCTCTGTGTATTGAAATATTTTGAACTGTAGGCGAAGAAGTTTACTGCACCCATAAAATACATTAGTATGTAAATGGCCCGAACTTAAACGAAACGTCGATAGAAAAATTCCTTAAAAAATAATACAACCAAACAATAAACCCTTAAAGAGGATCTGAAAGGATAATCGCGTATATCCTTTATTTTCTCTTTTTATCTTCTTATCTCTTCGAATTTCGCGCGCTGCGCGTACATTCTCGTTGCCGCGTGTTTCGCCAAAAAACAATTGTAAACGACATTTTTTTGGCTGAGTAAGTACCTTAACGCTACTGATACAATAATAGAAACGAAGTAACTCATGACCGAAACATCTTAGTGCAAAAAATCGGAGAATTCGAATCTGCTTAACTGATCATCACTCCTCCCTCCATCCATCCTAACCAATTCTCATACCCCTCCCCTTTCCTTTGCCTTTGATGCTTTCAGGTAAACGCATAATTATCAAAAAAGTATTCAGTTTGAGTTCAGCGACGGGTTACACTTGAGGGTTATGTCATATTACTTATCAGTGAGTTTAAAAAAATAGATTCTTACTTTGTAACTAGTTAGTATACTATAGCTAGGATTTGCGTGATGAGAGTAAAATGGGAATCAATTATTACATCGTAAATTTTTTTCGATTATCGAAAAAACTCACTAGATATAAAAGAAATAGAACAGAAATGCGCAAAAAAGCTGAGAAAATACGTTTAGTACAGCTACTTATAACGTAAAACAAGAACTAGTACTGTAGCTCAATATATGGTCATACGCTATTTAAAGCTATCCTAACGTACGTCCAGTCTACTGTTAGTTGTTTGTCGCGTTATTTTGTGATATGAGTGTTGAGTGGTTTGGTATGTATTGTTGTATTGTTATATATTACCATAAAATCGAATTAAGAAAAAAATATATACCTTGCGAGATATATCGACAATCTAATTCGATGAATTATTTCGAAACGAAAACTTTACGGGAACTACAATCAACCTATATATCTGAATTACCTAGGTCAGGAGTAATATTACACGTTTCCAGTAGTTTACGTTTAAATATATAATAAAAATAATAAAAAATAATAATAAATACTAGCTCCATAGTAAACCTTATATCATGCACTCGATCGCTATATAACTTCAATTCAGCTCACCAATACCTCATATGCTTAATATGTTATAATTAACTAACGCATATAGCTCCATGATTTGCATATACGATGCCAAGAATTCGCCCAGCTGTCCTGGTGAAAAGAGACAGCAACAATGACTCAATGAAACGTGAGCTACTAGCGTAAATCTTCAAAACCTAGGTGAATGACACAGTTAAAAACATGTAACAATAAATGATAAACCCTAAAACGAAACGAATAAATAACTCCGACTTATTGTCTGGAGCGCGACAAATTATTATCTTATCTCTCACAATTCGATCGATCGTTCTTGTTTGTCTGCGAGTAGTTGATGATAGTGAGTGGCGGCTGGAGATCGAAAAGTAATTATTCACAGGTCATCCACGACCGTAGGACTATAACGATAATGAAAAGAGCTCACCGTTTAAAGCTTACGTCCTTACCATCGCGTTCGAAACCTGTATGTGTATCTACTACTATCTCTGTGGAAGAAGTAAGTGTAATAAAGAAAGAAAGAAAGAAAGAAATAGGTATCAGTGAGAGGTAAAAGTGGTTTTGAAAGAGAGAAAAGAAAAATCCTAAACGCGCGAACTACTACTGAGCTCGCCCGCCGACCGATATTTTTTTTGTGTGGGATAGCGCGGAAAGGAAAAAAAATACCGCCGGCCTACCTAAGCTAATCTAAACGCTATTTCGAAACGCTCAGGGACGAATTCTTACCCCCGGAATGTCACCCTTCCGAGGACTAAACTAACCACCAGCTAGCTAGCTATTTTTTTTTTTTACTTTATATTTAAAAAGAAATGGAAACCATCGGACGCTCCAAAGCACTCTTTATCCGTTCAGCGAAACGCGTCGGCCCGCGACCGCATGATCAGAGTTGGTCCAGACTATGCTCTCCTCCGGTAAGTCAGTCTACACCGGATTCCTGCATAAAGGCTCCCGCTAAAACCGCGTTTCCGCGCCCCTCGCTCATCGTCTTAAGAGTCGTAATCACCGTCCTCGATCCTTTAACCGTGCTATTAATGATTATAACCTACCGACGAATCATCGCGACTGAGTCTGAACAGGGCGATCGAACGTCCTTTGATATACCTCGAAAAGCGATAGCGAAACGAAAAAAAGAAAGAAAGAAAGTAGAAGGAAGGATAGATAGATTTGTGAAACCATCGGACGCTCCAAAGCACTACTTGATCCGTTCAGCGAAACGCGTCGGCCCGCGACCGCATGATCAGAGTTGGTCCAGACTATGCTCTCCTCCGGTAAGTCAGTCTACACCGGATTCCTGCATAAAGGCTCCCGCTAAAACCGCGTTTCCGCGCCCCTCGCTCATCGTCTTAAGAGTCGTAATCACCGTCCTCGATCCTTTAACCGTGCTATTAATGATTATAACCTACCGACGAATCATTGCGACTGAGTCTGAACGGGGCGATCGAACGTCCTTTGATCTACCTCGAAAAGCGATAGCGAAACGAAAAAAAAGAAAGAAAGTAGAAGGAAGGATAGATAGATTTGTGCGTGTATCCGTCGTCGTGTGTATTTGTTTCTTCTGCTGTACCTGTAGGGAAAGAAGTTTTGCATATACATTAGTAAATAAATGGCCCTAAATCTAAAAAAAAGAAAAAAAATCCTTAAAACTAAAAAAAAAAAACCTTAAATCTAAAAAGAAAATCGCGATTCTACCTACCTCGATCCGCGGCGCGCGCGTGCCTGACTCGTGTGTTCTTCGCCAAAAAAAAATTGTACAATTTTTTTGGCGAGAAACCTTACGTCGATAATAATAACGATAATAACCGGAAGAATGAAAATCGAAATTTCTTTGCCAACATCATCATTTCCCTCCCTCCCATCCACCTACCCAATCTCAACTCCCTCCTAACTCCTCTCACTCGATGTTGGAAAGAAATTATCAATATTCGTTCGTCGACGGTTACATTGTTATTTTTATCGTTATAAAAAGATCTTCTTTTGCTAGTTAGCTAGCTAGATTTCGTGAGAAGAAATGGATCAAAATTCGATCGAATTTTTTTTGCGAAACCGATATAAAGAAAGAAAGAATGCGCAAAAGCCGAAAAGGCAGCACTACGACAGAACGTACGTGCCAAATATTGGTCATCGCTTTAGCTATCCTCGACCCCTCCTGTGTTGTTAGTCGGTTTGTGTAGGTGTGGTGGTGGTTGTTGATCAATCGAATAGAAAAAAAAATATTACCGCGATATCGAAATGATTCGAGATTATTCGAACGAACTCGGGAACCAATCAACCTCGATCGGTCGATTCGTTCCGGTTCGTTTAAATATAAAAAAAATAAAAATAATAACGCCGGACTATAGACTCGATCGCCTATCGCCCAACCTATGCAATGTAATAACGCATCCCGATGAACAAATTCGCGCGAGCGACGCGACGGCACGCGAAAATCTTCACCGGGATGCGTAAACATTTACATAAATGAAACCCTAACGAACGAATAATAACTCGAATCATTTCGGTAGCGCGAAATATTTTCTTTCCATTCGATCGATCGTTCGTGATTTGTCTGCGGTGTGAGTAAGTGAGTGGCGGCGGGATCGAAAGATATTCCCAGGCTCCACGACGGGGACGTACGATGACAGGGAGCCCGTAAGCCTTCGTCCTTCATCGCGTTCGAAACCTGTATGTGTATCTACTACTATCTCTGTGGAAGAAGTAAGTGTAATAAAGAAAGAAAGAAAGAAAGAAATAGGTATCAGTGAGAGGTAAAAGTGGTTTTGAAAGAGAGAAAAGAAAAATCCTAAACGCGCGAACTACTACTGAGCTCGCCCGCCGACCGATATTTTTTTTGTGTGGGATAGCGCGGAAAGGAAAAAAAATACCGCCGGCCTACCTAAGCTAATCTAAACGCTATTTCGAAACGCTCAGGGACGAATTCTTACCCCCGGAATGTCACCCTTCCGAGGACTAAACTAACCACCAGCTAGCTAGCTATTTTTTTTTTTTACTTTATATTTAAAAAGAAATGGAAACCATCGGACGCTCCAAAGCACTCTTTATCCGTTCAGCGAAACGCGTCGGCCCGCGACCGCATGATCAGAGTTGGTCCAGACTATGCTCTCCTCCGGTAAGTCAGTCTACACCGGATTCCTGCATAAAGGCTCCCGCTAAAACCGCGTTTCCGCGCCCCTCGCTCATCGTCTTAAGAGTCGTAATCACCGTCCTCGATCCTTTAACCGTGCTATTAATGATTATAACCTACCGACGAATCATCGCGACTGAGTCTGAACAGGGCGATCGAACGTCCTTTGATATACCTCGAAAAGCGATAGCGAAACGAAAAAAAGAAAGAAAGAAAGTAGAAGGAAGGATAGATAGATTTGTGAAACCATCGGACGCTCCAAAGCACTACTTGATCCGTTCAGCGAAACGCGTCGGCCCGCGACCGCATGATCAGAGTTGGTCCAGACTATGCTCTCCTCCGGTAAGTCAGTCTACACCGGATTCCTGCATAAAGGCTCCCGCTAAAACCGCGTTTCCGCGCCCCTCGCTCATCGTCTTAAGAGTCGTAATCACCGTCCTCGATCCTTTAACCGTGCTATTAATGATTATAACCTACCGACGAATCATTGCGACTGAGTCTGAACGGGGCGATCGAACGTCCTTTGATCTACCTCGAAAAGCGATAGCGAAACGAAAAAAAAGAAAGAAAGTAGAAGGAAGGATAGATAGATTTGTGCGTGTATCCGTCGTCGTGTGTATTTGTTTCTTCTGCTGTACCTGTAGGGAAAGAAGTTTTGCATATACATTAGTAAATAAATGGCCCTAAATCTAAAAAAAAGAAAAAAAATCCTTAAAACTAAAAAAAAAAAACCTTAAATCTAAAAAGAAAATCGCGATTCTACCTACCTCGATCCGCGGCGCGCGCGTGCCTGACTCGTGTGTTCTTCGCCAAAAAAAAATTGTACAATTTTTTTGGCGAGAAACCTTACGTCGATAATAATAACGATAATAACCGGAAGAATGAAAATCGAAATTTCTTTGCCAACATCATCATTTCCCTCCCTCCCATCCACCTACCCAATCTCAACTCCCTCCTAACTCCTCTCACTCGATGTTGGAAAGAAATTATCAATATTCGTTCGTCGACGGTTACATTGTTATTTTTATCGTTATAAAAAGATCTTCTTTTGCTAGTTAGCTAGCTAGATTTCGTGAGAAGAAATGGATCAAAATTCGATCGAATTTTTTTTGCGAAACCGATATAAAGAAAGAAAGAATGCGCAAAAGCCGAAAAGGCAGCACTACGACAGAACGTACGTGCCAAATATTGGTCATCGCTTTAGCTATCCTCGACCCCTCCTGTGTTGTTAGTCGGTTTGTGTAGGTGTGGTGGTGGTTGTTGTTGTTGTTAATCAATCGAATAGAAAAAAAAATATTACCGCGATATCGAAATGATTCGAGATTATTCGAACGAACTCGGGAACCAATCAACCTCGATCGGTCGATTCGTTCCGGTTCGTTTAAATATAAAAAAAATAAAAATAATAACGCCGGACTATAGACTCGATCGCCTATCGCCCAACCTATGCAATGTAATAACGCATCCCGATGAACAAATTCGCGCGAGCGACGCGACGGCACGCGAAAATCTTCACCGGGATGCGTAAACATTTACATAAATGAAACCCTAACGAACGAATAATAACTCGAATCATTTCGGTAGCGCGAAATATTTTCTTTCCATTCGATCGATCGTTCGTGATTTGTCTGCGGTGTGAGTAAGTGAGTGGCGGCGGGATCGAAAGATATTCCCAGGCTCCACGACGGGGGACGTACGATGACAGGGAGCCCGTAAGCCTTCGTCCTTCATCGCGTTCGAAACCTGTATGTGTATCTACTACTATCTCTGTGGAAGAAGTAAGTGTAATAAAGAAAGAAAGAAAGAAAGAAATAGGTATCAGTGAGAGGTAAAAGTGGTTTTGAAAGAGAGAAAAGAAAAATCCTAAACGCGCGAACTACTACTGAGCTCGCCCGCCGACCGATATTTTTTTTGTGTGGGATAGCGCGGAAAGGAAAAAAAATACCGCCGGCCTACCTAAGCTAATCTAAACGCTATTTCGAAACGCTCAGGGACGAATTCTTACCCCCGGAATGTCACCCTTCCGAGGACTAAACTAACCACCAGCTAGCTAGCTATTTTTTTTTTTTACTTTATATTTAAAAAGAAATGGAAACCATCGGACGCTCCAAAGCACTCTTTATCCGTTCAGCGAAACGCGTCGGCCCGCGACCGCATGATCAGAGTTGGTCCAGACTATGCTCTCCTCCGGTAAGTCAGTCTACACCGGATTCCTGCATAAAGGCTCCCGCTAAAACCGCGTTTCCGCGCCCCTCGCTCATCGTCTTAAGAGTCGTAATCACCGTCCTCGATCCTTTAACCGTGCTATTAATGATTATAACCTACCGACGAATCATCGCGACTGAGTCTGAACAGGGCGATCGAACGTCCTTTGATATACCTCGAAAAGCGATAGCGAAACGAAAAAAAGAAAGAAAGAAAGTAGAAGGAAGGATAGATAGATTTGTGAAACCATCGGACGCTCCAAAGCACTACTTGATCCGTTCAGCGAAACGCGTCGGCCCGCGACCGCATGATCAGAGTTGGTCCAGACTATGCTCTCCTCCGGTAAGTCAGTCTACACCGGATTCCTGCATAAAGGCTCCCGCTAAAACCGCGTTTCCGCGCCCCTCGCTCATCGTCTTAAGAGTCGTAATCACCGTCCTCGATCCTTTAACCGTGCTATTAATGATTATAACCTACCGACGAATCATTGCGACTGAGTCTGAACGGGGCGATCGAACGTCCTTTGATCTACCTCGAAAAGCGATAGCGAAACGAAAAAAAAGAAAGAAAGTAGAAGGAAGGATAGATAGATTTGTGCGTGTATCCGTCGTCGTGTGTATTTGTTTCTTCTGCTGTACCTGTAGGGAAAGAAGTTTTGCATATACATTAGTAAATAAATGGCCCTAAATCTAAAAAAAAGAAAAAAAATCCTTAAAACTAAAAAAAAAAAACCTTAAATCTAAAAAGAAAATCGCGATTCTACCTACCTCGATCCGCGGCGCGCGCGTGCCTGACTCGTGTGTTCTTCGCCAAAAAAAAATTGTACAATTTTTTTGGCGAGAAACCTTACGTCGATAATAATAACGATAATAACCGGAAGAATGAAAATCGAAATTTCTTTGCCAACATCATCATCTCCCTCCCTCCCATCCACCTACCCAATCTCAACTCCCTCCTAACTCCTCTCACTCGATGTTGGAAAGAAATTATCAATATTCGTTCGTCGACGGTTACATTGTTATTTTTATCGTTATAAAAAGATCTTCTTTTGCTAGTTAGCTAGCTAGATTTCGTGAGAAGAAATGGATCAAAATTCGATCGAATTTTTTTTGCGAAACCGATATAAAGAAAGAAAGAATGCGCAAAAGCCGAAAAGGCAGCACTACGACAGAACGTACGTGCCAAATATTGGTCATCGCTTTAGCTATCCTCGACCCCTCCTGTGTTGTTAGTCGGTTTGTGTAGGTGTGGTGGTGGTTGTTGTTGTTGTTAATCAATCGAATAGAAAAAAAAATATTACCGCGATATCGAAATGATTCGAGATTATTCGAACGAACTCGGGAACCAATCAACCTCGATCGGTCGATTCGTTCCGGTTCGTTTAAATATAAAAAAAATAAAAATAATAACGCCGGACTATAGACTCGATCGCCTATCGCCCAACCTATGCAATGTAATAACGCATCCCGATGAACAAATTCGCGCGAGCGACGCGACGGCACGCGAAAATCTTCACCGGGATGCGTAAACATGTACATAAATGAAACCCTAACGAACGAATAATAACTCGAATCATTTCGGTAGCGCGAAATATTTTCTTTCCATTCGATCGATCGTTCGTGATTTGTCTGCGGTGTGAGTAAGTGAGTGGCGGCGGGATCGAAAGATATTCCCAGGCTCCACGACGGGGACGTACGATGACAGGGAGCCCGTAAGCCTTCGTCCTTCATCGCGTTCGAAACCTGTATGTGTATCTACTACTATCTCTGTGGAAGAAGTAAGTGTAATAAAGAAAGAAAGAAAGAAAGAAATAGGTATCAGTGAGAGGTAAAAGTGGTTTTGAAAGAGAGAAAAGAAAAATCCTAAACGCGCGAACTACTACTGAGCTCGCCCGCCGACCGATATTTTTTTTGTGTGGGATAGCGCGGAAAGGAAAAAAAATACCGCCGGCCTACCTAAGCTAATCTAAACGCTATTTCGAAACGCTCAGGGACGAATTCTTACCCCCGGAATGTCACCCTTCCGAGGACTAAACTAACCACCAGCTAGCTAGCTATTTTTTTTTTTTACTTTATATTTAAAAAGAAATGGAAACCATCGGACGCTCCAAAGCACTCTTTATCCGTTCAGCGAAACGCGTCGGCCCGCGACCGCATGATCAGAGTTGGTCCAGACTATGCTCTCCTCCGGTAAGTCAGTCTACACCGGATTCCTGCATAAAGGCTCCCGCTAAAACCGCGTTTCCGCGCCCCTCGCTCATCGTCTTAAGAGTCGTAATCACCGTCCTCGATCCTTTAACCGTGCTATTAATGATTATAACCTACCGACGAATCATCGCGACTGAGTCTGAACAGGGCGATCGAACGTCCTTTGATATACCTCGAAAAGCGATAGCGAAACGAAAAAAAGAAAGAAAGAAAGTAGAAGGAAGGATAGATAGATTTGTGAAACCATCGGACGCTCCAAAGCACTACTTGATCCGTTCAGCGAAACGCGTCGGCCCGCGACCGCATGATCAGAGTTGGTCCAGACTATGCTCTCCTCCGGTAAGTCAGTCTACACCGGATTCCTGCATAAAGGCTCCCGCTAAAACCGCGTTTCCGCGCCCCTCGCTCATCGTCTTAAGAGTCGTAATCACCGTCCTCGATCCTTTAACCGTGCTATTAATGATTATAACCTACCGACGAATCATTGCGACTGAGTCTGAACGGGGCGATCGAACGTCCTTTGATCTACCTCGAAAAGCGATAGCGAAACGAAAAAAAAGAAAGAAAGTAGAAGGAAGGATAGATAGATTTGTGCGTGTATCCGTCGTCGTGTGTATTTGTTTCTTCTGCTGTACCTGTAGGGAAAGAAGTTTTGCATATACATTAGTAAATAAATGGCCCTAAATCTAAAAAAAAGAAAAAAAATCCTTAAAACTAAAAAAAAAAAACCTTAAATCTAAAAAGAAAATCGCGATTCTACCTACCTCGATCCGCGGCGCGCGCGTGCCTGACTCGTGTGTTCTTCGCCAAAAAAAAATTGTACAATTTTTTTGGCGAGAAACCTTACGTCGATAATAATAACGATAATAACCGGAAGAATGAAAATCGAAATTTCTTTGCCAACATCATCATCTCCCTCCCTCCCATCCACCTACCCAATCTCAACTCCCTCCTAACTCCTCTCACTCGATGTTGGAAAGAAATTATCAATATTCGTTCGTCGACGGTTACATTGTTATTTTTATCGTTATAAAAAGATCTTCTTTTGCTAGTTAGCTAGCTAGATTTCGTGAGAAGAAATGGATCAAAATTCGATCGAATTTTTTTTGCGAAACCGATATAAAGAAAGAAAGAATGCGCAAAAGCCGAAAAGGCAGCACTACGACAGAACGTACGTGCCAAATATTGGTCATCGCTTTAGCTATCCTCGACCCCTCCTGTGTTGTTAGTCGGTTTGTGTAGGTGTGGTGGTGGTTGTTGATCAATCGAATAGAAAAAAAAATATTACCGCGATATCGAAATGATTCGAGATTATTCGAACGAACTCGGGAACCAATCAACCTCGATCGGTCGATTCGTTCCGGTTCGTTTAAATATAAAAAAAATAAAAATAATAACGCCGGACTATAGACTCGATCGCCTATCGCCCAACCTATGCAATGTAATAACGCATCCCGATGAACAAATTCGCGCGAGCGACGCGACGGCACGCGAAAATCTTCACCGGGATGCGTAAACATTTACATAAATGAAACCCTAACGAACGAATAATAACTCGAATCATTTCGGTAGCGCGAAATATTTTCTTTCCATTCGATCGATCGTTCGTGATTTGTCTGCGGTGTGAGTAAGTGAGTGGCGGCGGGATCGAAAGATATTCCCAGGCTCCACGACGGGGACGTACGATGACAGGGAGCCCGTAAGCCTTCGTCCTTCATCGCGTTCGAAACCTGTATGTGTATCTACTACTATCTCTGTGGAAGAAGTAAGTGTAATAAAGAAAGAAAGAAAGAAAGAAATAGGTATCAGTGAGAGGTAAAAGTGGTTTTGAAAGAGAGAAAAGAAAAATCCTAAACGCGCGAACTACTACTGAGCTCGCCCGCCGACCGATATTTTTTTTGTGTGGGATAGCGCGGAAAGGAAAAAAAATACCGCCGGCCTACCTAAGCTAATCTAAACGCTATTTCGAAACGCTCAGGGACGAATTCTTACCCCCGGAATGTCACCCTTCCGAGGACTAAACTAACCACCAGCTAGCTAGCTATTTTTTTTTTTTACTTTATATTTAAAAAGAAATGGAAACCATCGGACGCTCCAAAGCACTCTTTATCCGTTCAGCGAAACGCGTCGGCCCGCGACCGCATGATCAGAGTTGGTCCAGACTATGCTCTCCTCCGGTAAGTCAGTCTACACCGGATTCCTGCATAAAGGCTCCCGCTAAAACCGCGTTTCCGCGCCCCTCGCTCATCGTCTTAAGAGTCGTAATCACCGTCCTCGATCCTTTAACCGTGCTATTAATGATTATAACCTACCGACGAATCATCGCGACTGAGTCTGAACAGGGCGATCGAACGTCCTTTGATATACCTCGAAAAGCGATAGCGAAACGAAAAAAAGAAAGAAAGAAAGTAGAAGGAAGGATAGATAGATTTGTGAAACCATCGGACGCTCCAAAGCACTACTTGATCCGTTCAGCGAAACGCGTCGGCCCGCGACCGCATGATCAGAGTTGGTCCAGACTATGCTCTCCTCCGGTAAGTCAGTCTACACCGGATTCCTGCATAAAGGCTCCCGCTAAAACCGCGTTTCCCCCCCCCCCCCGCTCATCGTCTTAAGAGTCGTAATCACCGTCCTCGATCCTTTAACCGTGCTATTAATGATTATAACCTACCGACGAATCATTGCGACTGAGTCTGAACGGGGCGATCGAACGTCCTTTGATCTACCTCGAAAAGCGATAGCGAAACGAAAAAAAAGAAAGAAAGTAGAAGGAAGGATAGATAGATTTGTGCGTGTATCCGTCGTCGTGTGTATTTGTTTCTTCTGCTGTACCTGTAGGGAAAGAAGTTTTGCATATACATTAGTAAATAAATGGCCCTAAATCTAAAAAAAAGAAAAAAAATCCTTAAAACTAAAAAAAAAAAACCTTAAATCTAAAAAGAAAATCGCGATTCTACCTACCTCGATCCGCGGCGCGCGCGTGCCTGACTCGTGTGTTCTTCGCCAAAAAAAAATTGTACAATTTTTTTGGCGAGAAACCTTACGTCGATAATAATAACGATAATAACCGGAAGAATGAAAATCGAAATTTCTTTGCCAACATCATCATTTCCCTCCCTCCCATCCACCTACCCAATCTCAACTCCCTCCTAACTCCTCTCACTCGATGTTGGAAAGAAATTATCAATATTCGTTCGTCGACGGTTACATTGTTATTTTTATCGTTATAAAAAGATCTTCTTTTGCTAGTTAGCTAGCTAGATTTCGTGAGAAGAAATGGATCAAAATTCGATCGAATTTTTTTTGCGAAACCGATATAAAGAAAGAAAGAATGCGCAAAAGCCGAAAAGGCAGCACTACGACAGAACGTACGTGCCAAATATTGGTCATCGCTTTAGCTATCCTCGACCCCTCCTGTGTTGTTAGTCGGTTTGTGTAGGTGTGGTGGTGGTTGTTGTTGTTGTTAATCAATCGAATAGAAAAAAAAATATTACCGCGATATCGAAATGATTCGAGATTATTCGAACGAACTCGGGAACCAATCAACCTCGATCGGTCGATTCGTTCCGGTTCGTTTAAATATAAAAAAAATAAAAATAATAACGCCGGACTATAGACTCGATCGCCTATCGCCCAACCTATGCAATGTAATAACGCATCCCGATGAACAAATTCGCGCGAGCGACGCGACGGCACGCGAAAATCTTCACCGGGATGCGTAAACATTTACATAAATGAAACCCTAACGAACGAATAATAACTCGAATCATTTCGGTAGCGCGAAATATTTTCTTTCCATTCGATCGATCGTTCGTGATTTGTCTGCGGTGTGAGTAAGTGAGTGGCGGCGGGATCGAAAGATATTCCCAGGCTCCACGACGGGGACGTACGATGACAGGGAGCCCGTAAGCCTTCGTCCTTCATCGCGTTCGAAACCTGTATGTGTATCTACTACTATCTCTGTGGAAGAAGTAAGTGTAATAAAGAAAGAAAGAAAGAAAGAAATAGGTATCAGTGAGAGGTAAAAGTGGTTTTGAAAGAGAGAAAAGAAAAATCCTAAACGCGCGAACTACTACTGAGCTCGCCCGCCGACCGATATTTTTTTTGTGTGGGATAGCGCGGAAAGGAAAAAAAATACCGCCGGCCTACCTAAGCTAATCTAAACGCTATTTCGAAACGCTCAGGGACGAATTCTTACCCCCGGAATGTCACCCTTCCGAGGACTAAACTAACCACCAGCTAGCTAGCTATTTTTTTTTTTTACTTTATATTTAAAAAGAAATGGAAACCATCGGACGCTCCAAAGCACTCTTTATCCGTTCAGCGAAACGCGTCGGCCCGCGACCGCATGATCAGAGTTGGTCCAGACTATGCTCTCCTCCGGTAAGTCAGTCTACACCGGATTCCTGCATAAAGGCTCCCGCTAAAACCGCGTTTCCGCGCCCCTCGCTCATCGTCTTAAGAGTCGTAATCACCGTCCTCGATCCTTTAACCGTGCTATTAATGTTATAACCTACAGACGATCATCCATGGATCTCGAGAGATCCTGAACCGTGGGTAGCGAACTCACAAAATCGTCCATTTGCTGAGGGTATCACCCCCTCGAAAAGCGATGCGAGAACACGAAAAAAACGAAAGAACAGAACGCTAGACAGGAAGGGATATGATGCTCTGCTTTGAACCATCGCGAGGAAACGGCTCCAAAGCGAGGTACTGATATTCCTCGTTCAGATAGGAGAGGTGAGAAAGCGCTCCGTCGGGTGCCGCGGCGGATGGTCATCGAAGTAATGCTCTAGTCAGTCCCTAAGACTCATATGCTTGCTTCGGCTCCGGCTAAGCTTCGTCCGCATGATCACCGATTACTTCAAGCCATATGGTGTCTATTGGTTTTTAATCCGCATTAACAAATATTATCGCAGCTTCGAGCGATTTCCTCGCACCCTCTGAGCTCATGTGAAGTCGAGTCAGTTAACATAAATTTCAACTCGAGTCTCTCAGAGGTCACTTTTATGGAACACTGTCTGAGTAATTTCAAGCTAGTCTAAATGGATTATAACTCGCTACACGAATATCAGGATTGACTATTGAGTCTGAATCTGGGTTGATCAGAAACGTTCGCTTTTGATCTATCGCTTCGAAGGATGCGATAGGTCGAAACGAAACAAAAAGGGGATAAAAAGAAACAGGTTAATTAGTGAAGGGATGAGCATGAGTAATTATGTTGCGGTAGTTATCCGTCGTCTGTTGTTTATTTTGTTTCTATGAGCTAGTATTATCCTGTAGCAAAAGAAGTTTTCGCAATGTCACTTAGTGAAATTTTATGAGAAGGGTTGAAATAAAAGAAATGAACGAGACAAAAATAAAACACGTAACAACAAACACAACCATTTAAAAAAATCGTCATAAAAGCGTAAAATTCGAGATAAATATAAACTGTCAGATCCAGAGAGTGCGCCAGCGCTCGCGTAGCTGACTCGTTGTTCTTAAATATGTTGACCCATACATACAAAAAATGATGTACAATTTTTTTGGCGAGTACAGTAGTCTCCTTTAACGTTGGTAATAGCTTTTACGATATGATCGCATTGGAAAAGATAATGTGAAATCCGAAGTACTCTACTATAAGTACATGGCTTCAAATCAGAATCATATATTTAATTTCCTCCCTCTTGGTCATCCATTAATTACGTAACGCCAAAACTGCTCAGACACGACCTTAACTTACGTCTCAGTCAGCCTAGCACCGTAATGTTGAAAAGAAACTACAAATTTGTGTTAGAAATATTCTATTTAAGTTTTAAAATATAATATTATTTAATTTTACAATATAAAATTGTTATCTTTATTCTCTATCCATTTAAATATTATAAAGGTAGTTTGTATTTCAGGATAAGTAAGATCCTATCCATATTATTAATGTTGGCATCTTAATGGAAAAAGAAATGGACGACTCAGAATTAAGTTCTCAGTTCGGACAATTTTGCGCCAGCAAGAAGCAAAGGTTTATTGATGCTGGAATCAGATAAGCACAATTTTGCGCAAAAAAGTCCGAAAAAAGCAGAGCTACGAAAGAGCGAGTGCGCAAATATTGTCATTTTGGCAGCGCTTCTTAGCTATCCAGCTCGACACCAGCCGCTAACCCTAGTTGTTGTTTAGTTGATGTTTTTGCTCAGAGGATGGAGAGGTGGAAAAGTTGATTGGTAAGTTGAGATACCAGTAGGAATTAGAAAACAAGAGAAATAATTAACAAAGACGTGCGATACAAATACAGACTGAAATTCCGAGCTTATTCGAAAAAAACGAACTCAGGCTACTTGTCAAATCAATAACTCGTCGATCGGTCGATTTTCTGATTATCCGGTTCGTTAAAACTATACTCTTAAAAAATAAACTATAATTAATAACGTCTCATTTGGACTATAGATTCTCGATCGCCTTCCCGGCCCAATAGTGTACATATGCTACATGTGATTTAAATAATAGCAATCCGATGTAAATAACAATATCGCGACTAGAGCGAAACGTACGAACGAGTCAACTCAGCGTGAAATAAAATTCTTCACTTCGAGGGATGCGTATTAATACGACATTTAACTAACTTATAAAATGTAATAGAAAATAAAGGAGGAACATATTACTGAATCATTACTGAATCATATTACTGAATCATTACTCCGATAAATATTATAATTTTCTTTTCCATTATTGACAATTTTAAGTATATGAGTTATCTTATTTAGTTAGTTATTTTGTATTCTGCTTAGGTGTTGAATGCTAAAAAGTGATATTATGTATATACGGCGGAAAATCGAATAAGTTTAATTACCCCAGGGTATACTTCCATCTAACGTACGGGGATAACGTACGATTGAACAGGTAGAAGCTCCGTAAGACCTTTATCGTCCTTTCATATACGGCGCTTCGAAAAATCACTACTTTATGTGTATACTTAACTTAATTTATAATCTTATATATCTTTTCAGTATAGAATCAAAAGTATGTATAATAATATAGAGAAAAGGACACGAAATAGCACTAAAATGAAATAAGGTATTAAATAGGCCTAGGCCTATCGGTACATAAGTGGTTTTATTAGAAAGAGAGAAAAAAGAAAATCTTAATAATACGTCATATAGACGCATAACTACTTAACTGTTAGAGTAATATACTCGTTATATATATATTATATATATATATATAATAATATATACTATACCTATATATAGCACCGTAAGCATATATAGAGAGAAATTAACTTTATTTTATTTATTATTTGTGTGGAAGGTTGTGTCTGCTATATAGCGGATAATAATAAGGAAAAACAATATACCTATATAGTATATATATAGTATATATATATATATATACATATATATATACTAGCGATACCAGTACCATAATATATATATATTAATATAGTATATATATATACCTATATAGTCTCATTTATTGACGTTATTTAATTTATATTTACGAAACTAGCCTCAACAGTAATAAAAAAACTTGACCTTAATTACTTGTAAAACCTATATGATGCTATCACCTATATATATATATAAATATATAATATATAAATATATATATATATTTTATATAAATAAGTATATATATATATATAATATATATATATATATATATATACTATTATATATATATATATATAATAATAATATATATATTATAATATATTATAATCTATATATATATATAAATACTAAGTGTTATATATTATATATATATTCCGCTATATATATATATATATATGGGTATAAAAGTATGCACACCCTCTCGTTTTAAAAAAAGATTTATTGCAGATCACGCACACTTGGTTTAACATTGCAAACTTATTATAAATTACGCTTCAGAGTGAAGCAAACAATTAATACAAAATACTTTAAGACTTTTTTTAATAATTTACTTTCTTCCTGATTTTTTAAAAAAATCATCTATAACAATTGTTCAACCCCCAGCCCCAAGTGGTAACATGTTCACCATATGTTAATCCTTTCTTTCCTGGCACAATCTCCTCCCCGCTGCTCGAAGTTGTTCTACCCCTTACGTAATGAAACGCGTCTCCGCTACATTTCTTTCACCCTGACGTCGATTCATTCCTCGAACGGAGTTCTCCCTCATAAGCAATAGCAACTTTTTTAATAAACTCTATTCCTTTTTTTTTTTACTTTAATATTTAACAAGAAAATGTGTGGTGATGACGATCCCCCGACCCGCTCCAGGAACGCCACATTTCATTACTTTCTATCTCCACCGTTCCAGAAGATATTTTGATCATTCGGAAATGTTATTCCTCCCTCTGTGGTAAACACCGCGTACAGGCTCCCTTATTATTCCACCTGGTAGTTAACAAATCATTATTTTTATTCCCGGCTTTACCAAACATCTTTTCTCCAACTTTCAATAAACCGGCATTCCCCCTTCTTATATTCGCGCTTTAAAATTCCCCTTTGTTCCGGTCGGCGCCCACTCACCTGAGAACAGACTCTTGTACGGAAACCGTCCCTTCTTTTAGTACCACTCTTTTGGGCTGCGAATCTTTAACCAAAACACTGCTTCCGGCAGGGATATTTTTGACTATTTTCGGCCATTCTTTTTATAGTTTGCTGTGAAATCTTTTCTATAATCCCATTCCCTTTCTGCTCTAATACGCCACCTAAACCTTCCTCTCATATTCCCCTCCATTTTTCGCACAATTTCTTTGTCTTTCTCAAACCTGAACACCGGCTCCATATCCATCTAACACCTCTTCCATGGTCCCTTTCGCTTATTATTCTTCATTTCGTTCAATTTCTCCACCACTCTCATCATTCAGTTTCTTCTCCAAATCCAAATCTCCCTGGTCCACAGTCAATAACCGAAAATATGACTTCCTTTCGCAAATGGGCTTATGTCCAACGCCAAACTCTCTTCCACATTACTCCTCAACACTTAATCTTCCCTCTTCATGCTCTTTGTTCGGCGGCCAGGGCTCGATAACACTGACACTCCTATGCATCTTTTCACACCATTTTTTTTTCACATCCTTTCTCTTCAAACATTTCTCTTCACGTAGTCAAAAACACCTCTTGGTGATGTCTCTCGTGCCCCTCTTTGATCTCTTCCATCTGTCAACCTCACAAATTTTATTCATTTTTGAAATTTCTTTCCTAATTAACCAACTCCTCTTAACTCTTGTTAGACATTTGCTCTTGTTTCTTTGACCTTTAACTATTATACAGTGACCAATTAGAAAATGATACCTGTTCAATATTTCCCAACTCTTTAGTGGTTCCTCCGCCGCACCCTTTGTTTTGATTTTTGTTTCTTCTTTCACTTGTTGTGTTCAATCCAAATTCACTACTGTCGCAGAATCCGTTCTAACTTCAATCATTTCTATTCCCCATTTCAGTCCCATAACTCCTTTTAAAACTGCTTCTAGTTCAGCTACATTATATGTGACCTTTAATCATCCTTTTCCTTATCCCAGCGGGCGTACTCTCCAAAACGTGTCCTCCACTTTCTAATACCCCGCTCCCAAAGCCAAATTACTCGCATCGCACTATTATTTTCCTTTTATATCTTCTACATTAACCCACCATTTCCCATTTACTGGATCACACTTTTCACACCTTTTCCATCGTTTCATTAACGAATATTTTTTTACTTTTTCTCTACCTCTTCGTTCCCATGATAAGTTTCTTCTGTTTTTCCTTCTCTTTATAAAAAACCGTGTGCCACTCTTCCACCCACTCCTGCTACTGGGCAAGTGTGACCAAACCAACCACCGCATTGATACTCAAAAACCCCTCTCTTCCCTCCGTTATATTTTTCATTCAAACTTTTTTTTTTTTTAAACTCTTTTCCCATTACAAAAAAAACTAACAATCTTCCCCAACTTCCGACTTCCAATTTCAGTCCAAGAACCTTACCGCTAACAACAACTTCTTCAGGCTCCTTTGACACCAAACCAAACTTCAATAAATGATCTGCTACCCCCTCTTTCACACCGTTACTAACATCCCTCCAACTCAACAATTATATATCGCGAATAATAATTACCTACTCTCGTACCTCTTTTTTTATTTTTTCATTTTAAACTTAATAACGAAATCGAAATCAATTATTCTATTCATAATTCTCGGCGCTGAGTTTACTTTAAAAACCATCCATGTTAAGAATAAAACTTTCCATTAAACTCTACTGTCTGAAATTTCCATAGTCGACTCTGATTTGGTTAAGTAGCAAGGCTCTTAAGCTCTACGATTTTTCCTCAACCCTTATTTTTTCTCACTCCCTTTGTTCCTATCGCACGCAAACCGACACCCCCATCTGCCGTAGACAAATGACGCTGTATTTATTTAGGTTTCTCTAAGAATGATATAATACTGAACGCACTTGTTTTTAGTTTCCTTATACCAGAACCGTCCCGTGCCATTAATGGAATATCACCACCATCTAATCTTTTTCTCCATCAGGCAAGACAGCAACCAAAATACATGCTTACCCATTCTATCATTTTTATTTCTCCCCTTTCAACTCTCCTTTATCTCACACTCTTCTCGACTGTTATATATATACCTTATTTGATTTGTTAACTTTTGAACATTTTCCCCTTCCATTTCCAACGCATTATCCCCCACCTCTCCCCATCAAATTTTT
>JABUQX010054725.1:0-22500 GCA_015478945.1 Trachelipus rathkii
AGCCTCTATAAAATAAATGGTAATAGTTGATTCCTTGTGAGTCAGTTGAAATATTGATATTTTTTTTTTACAATAATTTTTTTTTATTATTTTTCCTCCCTTTTTGGGGTTTATTTAATCATTTATTTTATTTTTTTTAATACTGATATTATGGTACTATAACATGTAATGTAGTTTAAGGTGCAAATTAGTGCAAAAACTTATCCTATAACTCAAAAATATTTTTTTTTTCAGAAAATTTTAAAAAATTTTGTAATTTGGATTTGAAAAACTTGAGTCATTAGACTAAAAAAATCTTAACACTTAGGAATATTTACGCAAGAACATCCATTAATAACATCCTTAAGGTAAGCTATACTTAAATATACTTCAAATTCAGTGCATAGTTTTAAGGCAAAACATTAATTTTTACTCTGAGATAAAATGGGCCACTCACTTTTTGAAATAATAATACAGTTTTAGTAATGATTTTTTTTTCTTATTTTACTCTGAGATAAAATGGGCCACTCACTTTTTGAAATAATAATACAGTTTTAGTAATGATTTTTTTTTCTTATTCTTCAACTTACAGATGCAAAGTCACCATAAAAAGAAAGAGGGCACAAGAAGAATCATTTACAGCCAGGATGATGTGGCCAGAGCCATGATTGATGTTCAAGAAGGGATGTCGCTTCGGTCAGCAGCAACTAAAAATAAAGTAGCTACCATATGAAACACTCAGAAGACGTTTAAATGGGAACATAGTAAATCCTGGATATTCTGGGAGGGGTACAGTGTTATTACTAATGGAAGAAGAGACACTAGTAGAACACATTGCTGTCCTCGGGGATTATGGTCTTGCCTTTGATATCACCCGTGATTTTTCCCCAGATGACCCATTTTCCCCCATCCGACGGTCGTATATTATATGTAGTATATATAGTATACTATTATATATATATAGTATATACGTATATATATATATATATAATATATATATATATATATATATACTATATATATATATATATATGATATGAGTAATCCATACAGCTGGATCGTTGATACTGTAAGATCTAAACCTAATAGATGGACTATATTGCATTAAAAGTAGATCAAACAATATGGTTCAACTTTCCATTTATATATATATATAGTATATATATATATATATATATATATATATATATATATATTTATATATATATATTATATATATATATTATATTATAAGTATTATATTATAATATATAATATATATATAGTATATATATTAGGTAAAGCTGAATATTTCGTTCTGACCTTTGATATTCGATATATCGATAAATTTTTAATATATCGATTATGATATATATATATATTATATATATATAGTATATATATATAGTATATATATATATATATATATCAATATATAGTATATATATATATTATACTATATAGTAACATCAAAGTCCCAAATGGTTTTGAGATTTGTAGAGTACGAATAGAGTTGTTGCGAAAAAGTGTCCGCACAAAGTACTTCATCTTTTGGGATTTTATTTTTTTGGGGTTATAATCCCTAAGCGAATACCCGGGAGTCGCGCCCGATGTCAGGAGTAGGGGTCTCTCGGCCTCATAGGGTGGAACTCACGGGGGGACTATATTCCCCGCCTCCGGGGAATGGTCTCCGAACGCGCCGGCTCTTTGGTCTGTGGGTGTCGCGGGGGGTTTCTCCGCCCCTCCCTCCGGGGTATGAAACGTCCCTCCTCCGTCCCCCATCGGCTCGAGCCCCTAAAAAGGGTTAATACTGCCGATTTTAGGGGGCTCGTATGACTCACTGTGCCCGTAAAAGTAAATTTATATATGTATATACGTATAGTATATATATATATATTATATATAATCATATTAATATATATAATTATATCTAGTATATATATTATATATATATATTATATATATATATATATTATTATTATATATTATATAATACGTAGTATATGACTAGGCTTTACGGAAAAAGTTAAACCATTCCACAACCTAGCAAACTCCATTCGATGTTTTGTTAAAGTGTTGCAACTAATATGAAGGCACTAGATGTTATTAAAAAAAAAGTCAAATGACAATATTTGATGAAAAAATGCAAATAGGTTGTATAAATCCATATTTAAAGTTAATCAAAATTGACCGAGAGTTGTTACCTGTAAATCTAAAAAAATTTGATTAAATCCAGTAATAATATTTTGCGAAAACAGTATACTTGGAGGCCAATGTTTAAATTTAATCTTAAAAATATCAAACTCCTATTTGCGTAATTTCAATTCTTTCTTACACTTTTCACAAACTTTTTTACTACTTAAACAAACTATAAATCATTTACGTAAAAAATATTACGTAATTTCTAGATTTTATCTAACACTTTCAACAACCTTTTTAAATTACATTATGCAAACAGAATGCTAAAACCTTAATATCATTTGTGACAAAGTTGAATAAATCTTTTTAAATGGGAACAAAAAATTATGTGGACCTCACTCTTCAGATGTTAAAAACTTAAATGACGTTTTAGTAATTTATATAAGATATTCTTTATTTTGAAAGGCTCAAATAACTGCCAAAAGGAATTGAGCCATGTCCACCTAGTTCATTCCCAATAGGGGTCGTCGATTAACATTATACGGATAAATCTAAAATCATCGATGGTCAGACACGAGATTATTCTGCATATTAGCCTCATGATATATATAATATATATTAGTATATATATATATTATATATATATATATATATATATAGTATATATTTATATAATACTATATATATATATATTATATATATATAAGCTATATTAGTATATATATATATATATATATATATAATATATATACTAATATATATATATTATATTATTATACGATATATATATATATGATATATATTATATATATATATATATATATATATATATATTATAATATATCTAAGTATATATATATAATATTATATATATATTATTATACCGTATATATATATTATAATATATAATATTATATATATATATGATAATATATTATATATATTATATATATTATTATATAGTATATGATATATATATATATATATATATATTAAATTTTTTATTTTTTATTATATCTTATAAAAAAAAGTTATTACACAATTTAATTTTTTTTTTAATTATTTATATAGCTATACTTTACATAAAAATTAAAATATAATAAAAAAATAATATTGATATTGATATAAGGTACTGATAATCTGAAACACATTTCAACAGTATTTTTTCTATGCTTCTGGCATCAGGACAAGAAGATCTTCTTCGTGAATCATTATTTTTTAGTAATTTTTTCTTAGTGACATAATTATATAAAATAGTAAAAAAAAAAACTCCAAATTAAATGTTTATAGTTTTAATATATATAGTAGCCCCGTATTTACTTGAAAATTATACAGTGGAACTCTACTACAATTTACTACCTAAGGCATATTTGTAGAAACTGTACTGTGACTACCGAGGTACCTAACTTAACCTAACCTAACCTGGCAAATTTGTAGAAACTGTACTGTGACTAGTGAGGATATAGTCAACCACCTCACAAGGATAGCGTAGAAAACAGAACTCCTAAGTTTCCTCGATTCACAAACTGGTATAATAATGAAAATTAATTTAGGTTAAGTTAGGTTAGGTTAAGTTAGGTTAGGTTAAGTTAGGTTAGGTTAGGTACCTCGGTAGTCACAGTACAGTTTCTACAAATTTGCCACTTAACCTAAATTAATTTTCATTATTATACCAGTTTGTGATCAGGAAACTCAGGAGGTTTGGAAGACTCCAGCCTTGTGAGGTGGTTGACTATATCCTCACTAGTTACAGTACAATTTGTGCAAATATGCCCTACCTAATTTTTTTTTATTGTATTAGCTATATATAAAAAAATTTATTTTATAAAATTATTTTTTTTTTTTTATTATTTGCATATAGCTATATATATATATAATATATAGTATATATATATTATATATATATATATATATATATATATAGTAGTATACTTAAGTTTCAGATTATATATACTACTATATATATATATATATATATATATATATATATATATATCGATACACAGTTATGTAGATTAGATAGACGTATAAATATGATCTTATATATATTTATATAGTATATATATAGTACTATAATATAGTATATATATAAATATATATATATATATATATTCTACAGAATTAAATTGTTAGTAATAGTAAGAAATTATCGATTATTGAAAAAATATCAATAATCTGGAAAAATATTGATAGTGTAATCCATAAATGAATAAATTAAGCCTAATTTCATTAGCAGGTTAAAATTTTCAGAGCATTATTTTTTTTAGTTTTTATTGAAACTATAGACAAAATGTAGGAAAATGGCTAAAAAAAAAAAAAAACTTTAAAGAATTTTTTGATACCATTTTTGTACATTAAATATTTATAATTTTAATACAGTATTCATGTTAATGAGATCATAGAATCTCTACAATTACCATATCATGGTATTAAATACAGTAACTAAAAATTAAAAAATTATTTTGGCATCCTGAGAATAAATACCAGATAAGCTTAGCTTTGTATCTGTGGGAATTCAAACAGATGTCAATTTTTAATCTCACTAGACTATGTGTTTACATAAATCATTTAAATTCTATATTCACTTATTATAATAAGGGCTTATTATTATAAATAAGTCCCAGAGGAAAATATTCTACTGTTCTAGGATATATATATATATTATATAATATTATATTGAATATATATATATATATCATATATATAATAGTATATATAATATATTATATTATATATATATGTATATATATAGTATATATTATAGGGAAAGTTCTATATTTGAATCAGTTCGAATATTTTCTGAAAAAATGTTTTTTTTTTTCAAAAAGGTTTTCTAAGTTCATAAAGTTTAAGTTAAGTTAAGTGTTTTAAGAAATTCTTTAGTGGCAAAGCTTCTGGAATTATGCAGAAGCTGAAGCTTGCACTAAAGAATTTTCTTAAAAACTTAACTTAACTTAACTTTTCTGAACTTAGAAATTTTTTTGAACAGACAATTTTTTCAGAAATATGCCGTGATACTATAATACTATGCTATACTATCATAATATACTATACTATATAATATATACTATAGTATCATAATATATATATATATATATTATATTATATATAATATATTATATTATCATATATATATATATATATATATATTATAATATATATATATATTATATATGATATATATAATATCATATGGCCTACTTTGTTTGCAACTTTTCAACATATAGCTGTATGGTATTCAATATTTAAACAGCTTTATCTATGAACAGAATACTTGAAACTAACATAGCATTTTTAAAATAAGTGACTAAAAAAAAACATTTGGAAACCATTAACTAATAAGCAAGCTTATTATCAACTTATTATCCTACGATTTGTCCTTAGTAGGCTGGCTATACCGTGATTTGCCTGAAATTTTCAGAATCATATAAATCTATTAAAAGAATAATGAGCAATTAAAATTAATTCAAGGTAACTTCAAGGTTCCAGATTCCATCAAAATCAAACTAGCAGTGAAACTACTCAAAACCAAGCACAAAAAAATGTGACATGGGCAATGCCCATAACAATCAACAGCAATACCAACGAGAATATCGTAAAATGTAATAATTAAAAAAAAAAAAAATCTCCGTATTTGATCGCAAAAAAAAAAATAAAATAAAAGATTTCCTAATTTTAAAACACAGTATAAATAAATATCTTAACAAACAGTAGGTCAGATAGATGGGGGAATCATCGGTCAAATAATTTTGGTCAAATTGCTGTTATTTTGTGTGCGCGAGTGCATGGTGGGCGGGTGTATCTTTTTGCGGCAAATCTTTTTGCCTAAAAGTAAAACATGTAATATGACTTTGAATATAACAAAAGTTTATTTTTATATTCATAAATAATTTTAATACTTTCTCTTGGTACTAAATTTTGGAGAAAAATGCCTACATTTCTTTTATACTAGGTTTTACTTTTTGGCGGTAAATTTTGCCGTGAAAAGGTACAACCCCCCACCATGTACACACACACACACAACAACACACACACGCACACACACACACACACACACACACACACACACAGACCTACACACATAATGGTACGAAAATTATAGCATTGTACTGAAGTACTATAATTTTAATTATACTTATACTATGCTTAAAGTCTGTCAGATTTGTAAACTTACAATATTTTTATTTAAAAAGATATATTTATCTAAATACCAGAAAATCACAAAAAAAATAACTTTCGTCAGGCTAAAAATATTTTAGAGTATAATAGCTCATCCAAATCAACATGGGTGCAACTCACTCTGATTCAAAGGGAGATAAGAAAGATTATTATGAGAGAATGAGATAGGGAAGTAAATGTTAAATAATAATGACTTATTTCTCTATTTCTATTAATCTACATCTCTTTCACTATATATTTAGTTTCAAAGAAGGATGTACAACCCCAATTCCAGTTTAACTTTTGTTATTCAAATTAATTTTTAACGCAGTTCCTAGACCTATAGAACCTAAAATGCTTAATTGAGATCAACAAAGAATTAGCCATAATATTATTTTTTATTCGCTTTACAATGAATTCCGTAGATACTCATAATGGAGCTTTTGTATCCTGTCTTACTTCTTTTCAAAAAACTCTTTGAGTTATTAAATGTGGATAAGTTTGATTAAGTTTTATATTTATTGTCTAGTCTGCTGGGATAGAAATTCCACTTGCATATGCCACAGCCTTCCTAAAGTAGCCTCCTTCATTTTTAACCACACACTTACTCGAGCCATGCAGTCTCACTTACTTATTATTATCTACCCCTAAATTACTCTTATTACAGATTTGGGGTGGGACGTACATACTGACCCGAGGAAATGGAAAAGTAGTAGAAAGAAGTGGAGCAGGCGAGTTCGAAGAATTGTCTCCATCCACTATACACATCTTTTAACCAGTCACAGCCTTTAATGACCCTCGTGGAGGAACCATCGGTCGACAGAAAAAATTCCACCCTGAGGCGTCACTTGAGCAGGGCTGCGACCGCGAACCCTCAATTGTGGTATCTCGTTATAACCTGACGTGGGATATTCATCCAGACACCTCTAGGAAAGCCGCAATAGGAACCAATCCGCCACACAACTCCCGCATATCACATTGTGATATATAGACAGATCGGCTTGTCTTCTCGCCATCCATGACCAACCTCACATTCCTCTCCATCACGCCAATTCCTTTATTCTGCTCAATTCTTCATTTTTCTTTCCTGTTTCCTCCCAGCCTATTCAACTCTGCCAGCTATACTATATTATATAATTAAGATTTGGTTATTCATCTCTTATTCTATTATCGTAAAATTCCAGCTTAATTCTCATATCCGTATCTTATCATTTATCCACTATATACTAACCATTAAACAAACCATCTCATGCTTTCATTTATTCTCTCATCATTTTATCAATTCTTTTCTTCACACCACACAAAACTCTCTAATATGTTTCATTTATCTTACTTTCAATTTTATCAAATTCATTCTTCAACACCATATAATACATATACCCCTATAGATTATGTTATTCCACTGATACAAATTGTATTTTAGATCATGTACCATTTATCTAATATTCCAGACAGTTTTCAGTACCTATACATTTAACTATCAGGTAACAACATACATATATATTATATTATATATTATTATATTAATATATAATATATATAATATATATATATATAAATATATATATTAATATATATAATATAATATATATATATATAATATAATTTTAATATATATATAATATATATTATATATATATATATTAATTTAATAATATATAATAATATAATTAATATTAATATATATATTATATTAATTAATAATATATAATATATTATATAATATATATATATTATTATTATATATATATATATATATATAATATGAATATTAATATTATATTAATTAAAATATTATATATATATATATATTATATATATATTATTATATAATATAATATATATATTATATTATATAGATGATTTCTGCTATTAATAAAGGTTTATATAGGCTCATCAAATGATATTATTAATATATAACCGAATCCTAATACCAGAGGAGAGATTAGAGAATTAACACTTACTAGTATAGTTTCCTGGCGTGACGATTACCAGGAAGGCGCACCGAAATTGCTGATCCGAGTGGTAGGGATGATTTAAACTTGAATTTGTGCTGTCTTCTTTTCACTTTTTTAATCTTTTTATCTTTCTTGATGCAGGTAGAGAAGTTTTCAATTATGTCTTATTGTACACTCAAGCCCATGGTAAGAGACGTGAATCGCTCCTGTAACGGCATTCTATCTTTCTGCGAAGATAAATGTATGAAATCGTATCCGGTGACAATTGGAATGGCTCAGGAGGAATAAATATGATTAGAGGAGAGAGTGTGTATCTTGATCGTACTTAGAAAGGGAAATTCTGGAGTTGCTCGCTGTGACTGGAAACAAACCGATGAAAGGAAACCGTGTTCAATTATGTTACAAGCTGGAGCCTCGGCTGAAAATGTGTGTGTGCTTCTCGTGTGAGAAATGATGATTGCAGCGCGCGAGCAAAGATGACAATCTCCCTGATGAGCGACTCCCCTCTTGTTTGGTACAGAGCGGTTATGGCTTATACGTGTGTTTTGTGTGATGAAAGATGTGGCTAGTTCACTCGTGTTAAATTAGTTTGCAGAAAGGAGTCAAGGTATGTGTGGTCGCTGACATATGGTACACTCTGAGCGCAAAGCGGTTGAGAGATTAAGCGATTTTCTAGGAGTAACTGCTCACAGTGACTCGTTTGGATGGCAGTTGAGTAGGAGCTTCAGATTGATTGTTTTGGGTGACCTAAATGGTTTAGATTAGACCTGCCATCCAAAAAAAGGGATTTGAGTTCACTACTGTCGGCACTAGGCTCAGAGTCTTTCCGCCGCGCTGATTTTCGTTAGGAAATTAATGTTTGTTTAATTTGTGTCAAGGTTAAGTATGTCGATGATATAAAGTACTCCTCTGTGAGGAGAGAAGATAAATGTTGTGTAAGTATACTAGAGTTGGTTGAGGTAGAGATGGTATCGAGTGAAAAGTATGATTGGTTTTGTGTTTGTGAAGAAGGAGATGTTGAAGTATGTGTTGGAGTTTAAATCAGTGAGGGGGGGTTAGGAATGGGATACTCGGATCATTATGTTGTTTTAATGTAAAATTAAGTTAGTGGGGCTTGAGACGAAGAGGAAGTGAATTAAGGGAAGGAAGTAGTAGAATTAAGAGTGAGAAGTTAAGTGACAAGGTGATAAGGATAAGTAATTTAAGAGTGCTCGCAAAGTAAACTCAGTTTAATGGTGAAACAAATTGAAACTGAACAAATCTGGAGCAAATGAAGGAAGATTTGTTCGCAGGGCATGGAAATGTTGGATGTGCTAAAGTAGGAAGTAAGAAATGTTAACAGTGAGTGTTGAAATGAAGAGGTGATGCAAGCCAGTAAAAGTAAAAAGAAACGTGGCTAAAGACATTAAAGGCGACTGAAAAGATGCAATAGAAAGGTGTCTAAAAGTAGCTAAAAGGAAAAAAGAATACTAAAAAATGCATACATAGGGAAAGAGGATCCGTATAATGAACAGTTTGGAAAGGAGGATAATGGGGACTTAGAAGGGAAATAAAGTATGAAAGATTAAGAAAGAAAGCCGTGAAAGGTTAAATGAGATAAGGGAAACCTGCTTAGAATAATGATAGGGATGGTAATTTCGTGTGAAATGGAATTGTGAGGGGAGTGTGGAGAAGAGAACAACTTCGAAAATCTGTATAACATTGGTAGTAATTAAGAGAGGTGATAGTGAAATGTGTGTGGGTTTTGAATGTGCAAAGAACTAATAGAATATTTTGGGGATGAATCATTAGTAAGAGGAGGTAATGGGGTAGAGTGAGAAAGTTAAAGAATGGTAAAAATCTGCCAGTATAGATGAAATTACTTGGGGAAATGATCAACAACGGAGGCGGAGATGTGGATTGATTGGATTTGGAAGTTGGTGTAATAAAGCGTTTAAGAAGGGTATAGTTCCAAGGGATTGGAGGAGAGCGGTATAGTACCCTTATATAAGGGTAGGGAGAAAAGGGGAACTGTAGATAATTATATGGGAATAAGTTTATTGAGTGCTGTAGGGAAGGTATATGCTGGTATTTTGGTCGAAAGAGTGCGTCGAGTGACTGAAGGACTGAATTGGTGAAGAACAAGGTGCGTTTAGGAAGGGTAGAGGATGTGTGGATCAAATCTTTCATTGAAACAAATGATATAGAAAATGAGGGAGAAGAAGAATAAATTGTATTTCAGGTTTTTATGGATTTGCAACAGGCGTATGATAGAGTTTATAGGGAAGATTTAGTGGCAGGTGTTAGTGAATATGGTGTGGTGGTAGGCTTCTGAATAGGATCAAAAGTATGTATGACGATAGTGATTCGTGTGTAAGAATAAATGGTGTCATGGTGATTGGTTTTAGGATTAATAGCGGAGTAAGACAGGGTTTGTTATTATGTCTTCCTTGGTTATTCAATTTGTATATGGATGGGGTTATGAAAAGAATTTGGAGATGGGGATGGCAGGAAATGGTGTTGAGAATGGTGGAGAATGGAGATGAGGGGAGGGTGCCCAACCTATTTTGTGTTCTGTGTGGCGAATCTGAAGAGATTTGAGAGGATTGGTAGAAGAGATTTGGCAGGGTGTGTAAAAAGGAAGGGGCTTGAAAGTAAACCATGGATAAGAGTAAGGTTATGGTTGTGAGTGAGGACAGTCCTCAGTGTGAAGCTGTTAGATGGTGAGCACTGGAACCAGTGTCTGAGTTTAAATATTTAGGCTATATGTGGATGAAAAGAGAACGAATGATGGCAAGAGTGATAGTAGCGGAAAGTTGTGAATGACAGGAGTGTGGCTGGTGCAATTAAATTTCCGGTTTTTTTGGGGGGGGTTGATGGGAAATGGACCAAGTCTTGAAGTGTGCTAGGGTTTTTACATGAGGGTATGTTTGTTACCCGTGTTATATTGTATAGTATGAGACTATGGTCTGGAATAAGAAGTATAGATCTAAAGTTTCATGTGTTCAGATGGACAATCTTAGGGGTTGTGCTAGGTGTGAGAAGAATTGATAAAATGAGGAATGAACTTATTAGAGAGTTGTGTGGTGTGAAGAAAGGGAATAATGAGAGAATAAATGAAAGTATGTTGAGTGGTTTGGTCCATGTGGAAAAGGATGAATGATAGTCGTTGGTTTTAGGCGGATGTATAGTGGCGAGTGTGTTGGAACCGACCGGCTGGAGACCGAAGAAAATGGATTGAGTCAGTAAACGAATGTTTGAAGGAGGGAGAAAAGTGAGTTTGGTAGAGGCCGAGAAGAAAGGTGTAATAACAGGAGTGGCAATGGAGGGGGATTGGAGGAGGGGGGTTATGGTTGTGGCCCACCTGGACCAAGGGATGAACCCTTACATTGACGATCTACCATAGTGAGAGGTCCATCGCTGTCGCCATGAAGCTTTTAAGGGTGGAATTTTCTGACTGCGATGAAGTTTCACTAATTATGTACTAGGGGGGCGGTAAGGCTAGGGCTTTTCTTTTCGACTTATGTCATGTTCTCCTACTGCTTTTCTTTTTCCGATGCATCGTTACGCACCTTACTCCCCATTCTTTTGGGAAAATATAAAGGGCAGATGAAAGAACGAAAGAAAGATATATATATATATATATATATATATATATATAATAATATATATTATATATATATATATATACATAGTATAATATATATATATATATATAGTATATATTATATATTATATATATATATATATATATATATATATATATATATATTTTGGTAGAATTTTAGGAAATGAAAATTGGGCTTGTGCCTGAGGCAAATCCTTGGGTGTCACTTCACTAAAGTTTACAATATTGATTTTGTATTTAGACTATATAAGTAGCTAATTAATTATTCATATCAATTAAATTTTGAACCGTAAATTTTTATATACAATATATATATATCCTTTTTTTTTTTACAGAACTTAAGTAATGATGGAAATCTTATCAAAGAAGAAATTGAATTTACGGTCACTGGATTAGAGTCTGAAATTTTAAACGTACAAGACACAGAAAGTGTTGAAGACAGCATTGAAATTGAGCCTATTTATGACAGTGATGATCATACTGAGTATGTTCCTCAAGAGGAAGAGGAGGAGGAAGATGATGATGAGATTGAGAGTGAAGAGGAGGTCTCTTTATCAGAAGAAAGACAAAGAAAGAGGAGAAGAAGTGAAAGGAATGAGACAAAAGTCAGGGATCCAGATTCATTTATTCACAAATTAGAAAAAAAAATTTACCATGGAAGTGACTCATACACTTGGTCAACTATACCGAAGGTAACTGGAGCACAAAGCAGGACAAACTCTCCACGGCCACAACACACTTCACATCCAACTGAAGTGTCTCAGCGAGCTTCATCACTACTCGATTGCTTTAATTTAATATTTGACGATAAGATTTTACTAGAAATTGTAAGATGCACAAATTTGCTCATTGATAGATTGAGCAATGCTTACAACTATAATAAAGGAAATGTTCAGAAAACGACACTTGTTGAGATCAAAGCACTTATAGGACTCTTAATAATGACTGGGGTTCGAAAAGACAATCACGTCAAAACTAGTACCATGTGGAACCCACTCTACAGTTGTGGTTTGTACCGAACGGCAATGTCGGAAAAACGATTCAATTTTTTGTTACGGTGTCTCTCTTTTGACACTTTCGCCACAAGAGAAGAACGTATAAAAAAAGACAAGTTTGCCCCTGTTAGATATATTTGGGATACTTTTGTGGAAAATTGCAAAAATTCTTACGTACCCGGCGACAACATCACTGTTGGTGAGCAACTGTTGGGATTTCGTGGGAAGTGTGGGTTCCTGCAATATATTGCTAACAAGCCAGCAAAGTATGGGATTAAAATTATTATGGCATGTGATGCTAAGACAAGCTACATGCTAAATGCTATCCCATACCTGGGGGTCCACACCAAACCTCGTGAAGGTGTGCTGCTAGGGGAACATTTTACTATGGAGCTTCTTAAACCATATTTTGGAACAAGCCGAGAAGTAACAACTGATAACTGGTTTACGTCATTATCATTGTCTAAGTCACTTTTAGATAATAAAATTACAATCTGTGGCGCACTTCGAAAAAAAACATATGTTCCTGATGAAATGTTGATAACGACAGGTCGCAGGACTTGTACATCCGCCTTTTTGTTCAGTAACCAGGCTACTCTGCTCTCTTATAAAACTGAAAAGAACAAGAATGTCCTTTTTTTATCAACCCGACATCACCATCCAGCAATTGGCCGAGACAACAAACCTGAACTGATTCTAGATTATAATAGGACCAAAGGAGGAGTAGAAACTTTTGATCAAATGTGTTCGACATATTCTTGTAACAGGAAAACAAAGAGATGGCCTTTGTGCATTTTTTTCAGCATGATAAATGCTGGAATTATAAATGCATATATAATCTACAACCACAACAAAAAAAGTAGTCAAAACAAACCAATATCAAGAAGTCTTTTTATGGTAGAATTAGCAAGAGACCTCATCAAGCCAAACGTAGAATTACGCATGCAAAGTATCCATCTAACAAAAGAATTAAAAGCCATAATCCCATTAATATTTGGGCTAATTGTACCACAGATAGAAATTCGTCCTGGAGCCAGAAAAAGATGTCAAAAGTGTGATTACAAGCAGAATAGAAAGACTGTTCATAGCTGTCCTGTTTGTAGAATACCAGTGTGTCCCAAGCACAGCGTACGTGTTTGCCTTGAATGTATCTAAGTCAGATAAATTAATACCAGTGTGTCCCAAGCACAGCGTACGTGTTTGCCTTGAATGTATCTAAGTCGGATAAATTGATTTTTAAGTATAAATAAATATTAAAAATTTATGTATAGATTTAAAATATAAATATAAAATTTATTTATATATTAATATAAAAATATAGATCTATGCATTCAAGACAAGATACCCTCATGCAGAATCCTAGCACACCTAGGAGTTAGTTCCCTTGCATTTACCAAAGAAATAATTACAGCAGCCACCTTCCTACCACTCATAACTTTCATACTATACTCTGCATCATCCCCTCCCTTTTCGTCCAACATATAGCCTAAATATTTAAACTCGGATACTTGTTCCAGCCAAAAATCTATTCTAAACCTTTGCAACACCGCGACGGACTGTCATTGTGGTACCTTGTCAATATAAGGGTTCACCCCTGAGCCAGACCCAAAACAATACCCCCCCCTCCTCACAAAACCCCTTCATTATGCATCATTCTTATCGCTTTAAGCAAATTTTCATTACTTTCGTTCAGACATTCCTTTACTGACTCAATCCACTTTTTCTTTGGTCTCTCAACAGGTCCATTCCCAAAACACTCACCTCTATTCATCCGCTTAACCAACCTCATCAATTCTCATCAATTCTTTCCACATGACCAAACTATTTTAAGATACTCTCATTTATTTTCTTATTCACGCCTTTTTTCACACTACACATCTTCCTAGCACGCTCATTCCTCATTTTATCAATTCTTCTCACACGCAAAACACCCCCTAAGATTATCCCTCCAAACAGACTGCACCTTAGATCTATACTACTTACCCCACACCCCATAGTTTCGCTGCTATTCATTAACATTGGGAACAAGATACCCTCATTCAAGACCCAGGGGCACTCAAGACATATCCTTTGCATTTACTACCCCACACTGTATCATCGGCTCCCTTTTCATCCAGTAAATAGTTTACATATTTAAATTCTGATACTTGTTCCAGTTGTTCTGCACCCAACATAATTTCACACTGTGGACCCTCCTCACCCACCTCCATCACCTTAACTTTTATTCACATTTACTTTTAAATCCTTCCATTTACACACGGGGTAACACACCCTACCAAAAGTGAATTCTCTTCCAAATCGGGCAAAGGGTGGAACCATACCCTCTCGGATTTTGCTGAAAATTGATGTATGGGTAGAGTTATTTCTGAAATCACTGAAACTGAAATCTGTTTTTCAATATGTTGATTTGATTAGAACCAAAGTTATTGACACTCCAAGTTTAGGGGTTAAGACTCGTATTTCAATCCATATTTTACATGTAAGGTTGAAAAAAGCTACTCAAAAGAGAATTTTTAGCTCTTTATAAAAATGATTAAGTCAATATTTTATATAATGACAATATTGAAAAAAATACAGCCATTTTAATTTTTAATTGGGGGGGGGGAACCCCCAAAGTACACGGAAATGAAAAAATTTAATTTTCTTTACAAAGAATTACTAATCTACTTTTAGGAGATCCATCATTCATTTTGTATATTTTGTTATCAATCAATATTTTATTTTCATAATTATATTTCTATAGAAAATACGATTTTGTAATTCATGTCTGAGCATTTGTACATTATAAAATTATATATATGATTGTTTTAAATGTTTTATTTTTTTTTATTTCCAAACTTTGTAATTGCTATCAACCTTACAAGCTTCATAATTATTTAAATTACTTTAATTTAAAAAATATTAAGCAATCTTACGCAATATAACTTCTATTAAATAATGGGAAAGTTTAAAAACTATTAAAATAAAAAAGCAATAACAGTTGGACTACGTTCTTTCACAAGGGACATGAAAAACAAATTTGACACTGAATTACAGATAGAAAATGAGGAATACGTATGCACTAATTGCTTCAACAAAATAAGCAAACTTCCACCAAAAACAAAACTAGAGAGAGAAAACTCTGGTACAAGTAGCAGCAGCTTCAGTGTAGAACATTCTGAGGAAGTAGCTGAAAAATATTCCAGCCTTGACGATACAAATGAAATACTTCAAAATTTGTTTGTTTCTCTTTTAAAAACCCGCAAGAAAAAAATTCTTTCACATTATAATATTAATTTATGATTCTAATTACTAACTTCATCATTTTAAGATTTTTATTAAATTAATCACATTCAGTTGAACCATTACATACATTAGCTTTAAATTTACATTCAAAACTCAAAAAACTTGGTGTATGTAAAGGGATTTAAGTCTTGAGTGCGCTAGGGTTTTACGTGATTGTAAGTTGTTACCTGTGTTAATGTATAGTAGTGAGACTATGGTCTGGAATAAAGGCAATAGATCTAAGTACAATGTGTTCAGGTAGACAATCTTAGGGACGTGTTAGGTGTGAGAAGAATTGATAAAATGAGGAATGAACGTATTAGAGAGTTGTGTGGTGTTAAGAAAGGGGTAAATGAGAGAATAAATGCAAATACATTGAGATGGCTTGGTCATGTGAAAAGGATGGATGATAGTCAGGTGGTTAAGCGGATGTATAGTGGTGACTGTGCTGGGAATCGACCGGCCAGAAAACTGAAGAAAAAGTGGATTAAGTCAGTAAAGGAATGCATGGAGGAGAGAAATGTGAGTTTGGCAGAGGCGAGTAGAAAAAGCCAAGGGATGAACCCTACATTGATGACATGCCATAGTAAGAGTCTGTCGCGGTCCCGTGAAGCCTTAGTGTGAATTTTCTGACTGCGACGAGTTCTCACTAAAAGGTATAAAGGGGACGTTGTAAGGCTGGGCTTTCTTTTCAACTTGCATCATATTCTTCTACTACTATTCTTTTTCCGGTTCATGCTGCACACCTTACCACCATCCTTGGGGAGAGAAGGTGGGTGATGATGATGATGATATACAAATACAATACATAAATATAAATGTGAAAAAATGAAATAACTCTTCTTTGAATGTTTTTTTCAAATGCTATCAATAATTCATCCTTTACCGATAATTTTATAAATGCCCAGTTTTTGGGCGGGCATTTATGAAATGGGGAAAATGCCTGGACAAATGCCAATTTTATAAATGCCTGCCCACTAGTCCTAATGTTACATAACAAAATTAAATGTTAAGAATTTAGTTCTTGGAGAAGAGAGAGTTACTATCAAATTTGTAGGATTTTGACAAGAGATGAAATAACCTTTTGAAAGGTGGTGTGGACTTTTGAGTAGGAAAATGACGTCGAATGGGGTCCAGTTGAGGGTAATCAGTAAAGATATGGTGAACAGATTGCAGGGCATGGCGGCGGTAAAATTTGCAAATGGGATGGTAGGATCCCGTGACATGTAGTGGCTGTGAGTGATGATGGTCTCGCCAATGCGGAGGCGTGCTCACCTCGTGCAAGCTAGCTCTTCCGTTGGTGAGAGAAGGGCCACTCACTAATCTTCGGCTTTACAATTTCAGTTCTCCCATCGTTGATCACAAGCCCAGCTTTCCTGCCAGTAAGACGGAAGCCTTGTCGGAGAGAGAGAACCCTAACGTACAGTTGATGGGAGGCGACTTTGTCGAATGGCATCTGGGAGGTACCAAGAACAGCTCCGGAAAGAGGAGACGTCCATTCTGGCCTCTCTGTCCACGATTTCATTGCCAGTTACTTCCACGTGAGAGGGGTTTCCAACATAGTGTAATTTGTTTCTTGCGAAAGTGGAGCAGCCGAAGAAATTGTTGTATAACGGATACCGTTGTTTTTAGAAGAGGAGGCTTAAGCGCTTGGAGGGCGCTGAGCGAGTCTGAATAAATGAAATAAAAGTGGTCTTGGTTACGGAATAAAATTCGAGAGTGCAATCATTATAGCCATTAATTTTCCTTTAAAAACTGAAACACGAGGGGGGAGAGGTTGCGATCAGGGAAAATGGCAGATGCACCCATACTGTTCCGTGTTTTAGAGCTGTCGGTAAACATTGCGGAATGAGATAAGTAGGATGTCTTTAACAAGGCAGTGGCTAGATTTAGAGAGGTCAAGACCAGGCAGATAGTGAGAGCAGAGAATAGCCAAGGTGTATACTCTTTATCATAAGAGAACGGCAGCACCTTTTGCAATGGGATATTGAGGATGTTATAGACTGTGTTTGCAAATGACCAGTAAGGATCCATATAAAGTTACGTTCGCCGAAAGAAGGTGGCAGGTTCTTCAATTCTCATTTTTCTTTAAAAAAAAAAAAACTGCTAAGGGTTTTTATGAGTGAGAAATGAGAGTTACCCCATTGGGAAATATTCTCAATTGCTAGTAAAAATTGCCGTTCAAGAAATGGCAGCCTGGCCCCGGCAATGTATAGCGCCAGGTCATCAACATAGAGAGAAAATTTGACCTTCGCTGGGATATGCTTTTTTCAAGATCATAAAAGACACTAAGAATCATTCCACCAGTTGAGAAGACTTCCCGGATGTCGTGGTTCAGTTTTAACAAGGGATCTGCGGCAGAACGATTTTTGCGGAAATCATCGCACTGGAAGTTTAAAAGAGCGTGGCGATTCTCCAGAACAGGGAGAAGGCGTCCTGAAACCATTTTCTCAATTAATTTACAAGTATGACAGATCCGCCAAATTGGTCTTTGGTTGTCCGCAAAGTTCGGATCTTTCCCAGGTTTTGGAAGAGTTTTGAAAAGTAGTCCAAATAAATGAAGATGAGGATTCGATCCAGATTTGTTATATAGATCCAGCAAAAAAGCTGATGCAGAGTGGTGAATATGATTGAAAATTATGTGCGAAATCATGTCTAGGCCAAGGGCACCGTCTTTGCTATTCGCCAGTGCAATTTGATACTCTGGAAGTGCTAAATGTCGGTTATAGGTATGATCTTCCCCTGTCGCTGTTGAGAAGTTTGGCGGCGCAGTGTTAATTTTCAATTTTTGAAAGGGTACAGGATAGCGAAAAATTGCTCGAGTGGCTAGCAAAACTATAACCTAATTCAGCCACTGAGGCAGATATCGTAACGGTTAACACATATTTAATGTCGCATACGGCGTTTAGCATTTTTTTAAAAGTTTTAATGTAGATTACTGTTATCCGTTTTTTTTAAAAGTTTTCTTTACGTTCGTAAATTTGTAAGCTGTGCGAGTGTGTGTGTGTGTGGATTTTTTAACTTTTAAGGTTTTATATACTTTACATATTTACCGCCTTGCTTATTAATTTAGTTAGTTTCTGTTTCCATTTTTATAAACATAATTTAAAATAATTTTCATTAAGGTTTTAATAGCATTTATTTTTAACTTTATATTTTTTTTTCTTTACGAGATGTGTGTGTGTGTGTGTGTTTGTTGTGTGGGTACAGGTTTTTCAGTAAAAACCCAATCCTGTGGGCTTTTGGGTGGGCTGTGTGTATAGTCGATTGTGTGTGTTTATTTGTGTGGGTGTCCGTTTGAATGACTGGACAGAGAAGATGTAGTGGTGGGCGCAGGCTGGGGTTCTCTATTGACTTTGCCAACGTCCATGGCTGTGATCGCGAATCTGTGGAATATCACCTCGCTAACTCTACCTAACCATTTTATTACTGTCTGAAACCCAGCTAGCCAGGGATTTTTTCAAATAAACCCTCCAACTATAACTTTTCTATAATTTCAGACTAAATGGTGGAGTCTGTGCCTATTTAAACATTAACACTCCTGCAACACGTCTTGAGAATCTTGAATCTCCTAATTTCGATGTTTTATGGCTTAAAATCTTTCTCCCTACTACTACCATTATCTTGTGTTTCTGCTACTGCTCCCTAACGGAACAGATTTTCACCTCCCTTTTTGAATATCTTACTACTTCTCATGAGACTGTTACTTATTCCCATCCAAATGCTGAGATCCTCTATTTAGGGGGTTTCAAATCATACTGTGTTGGTTTCTCTCATTTGATTAGGCCATATTCATTATTAAATGATCGGAACTAGTCAGTAAGAACCATACCAGTCATCTAACCAATTCTGGATATCTTATTATATTTCCTCACTAATCCATAGTATAAATATTTCTCTAGGTAACTCTGATACAATCTTGTAAGCTCTTATTAAAACTTTTTCTCCAGCAGCTCCACCATGACCCAAACGTACTTTCTGACACTTTAATCGGGCTAATTGGGGGGCATTGCGTAGTTTCTTTGCAAACTATACTTGGAGTGAATCTTGCTTTGACTCGGAGGATGCTTCGCTCACTGCTGAAAAGGTAGGGGCCGTAATCGTTGAGGGTATGAGCGGGTTCATTCCATCTTCAACTAAATCTTTTTCTCCACAAAATCCATGGTTCGATAGAGAATGTTCTCACTCCATTCAGGAGAGAGACATTGCCTATCGGGCATGGAAAACTCTCGTTCTCCTATCACTCTTACTAATTTCCATTCTGCTCGGAATCGTTGCAGGGCTATTATTCGACAGGCTAAGCGCGCTTTCATAAAAAAAAAAAGTGCGACAACCAACTTGGCTCTCCTACTGTTTAAAATTTCTGGCCTCTTGCCAAAAACATCTCTAATAACTTTTGTAAATCTGCCTTTCCTCTACTTATTCGCTCTGCCGGTTCTGTTGCTAACTCTCCTACTGTAAAGGCTAATATCTTCGGCCTCCTTTTTTCATCTAATTCTACCCTGGACGATTCCGGCATCCCTCCTCCTGCTTCTTCTCCTCTCAGATTTCCTATGCCTCTTCCCGAGATTACGCATGATCGGGTGCATGGGATCCTGAATTCTATGAACGTCAGGAAGGCTAGTGGCCGGATGGCATTCCTCCCCGTGTTTTGAGGGAGTGTGCTTCTGAGCTGGCCCCTGTCCTCGTTCAACTCTACTCTCTATGCCTTAATACTAGTACGTTTCCTCAGTGCTGGAAGCTCGCATATGTCCAGCCAATCCCGAAAAAGGGTAGCCGCTCTGATCCTTCTAACTACCGTCCTATAGCTCTCACTTGTATTCTATCTAAAATCTTTGAAACTCTTCTTAACTCTCATTTCCTGGATCATCTAGAGTCTCATTCCCTTCTTTCAGATCACCAGTATGGCTTTCGACGCTCGAGGTCAACTGGTGACATACTATCCTATCTAACTGATTTATGGTCTTCTGCCCTTAGGGACTATGGGGAGTCTTGTGTGGTGGCGCTCGACATATCAAAAGCTTTTGATCGAGTATGGCAAGTTCAAGGCAGCCAAGGTGGAGTTCGAGCACATGCTCGAACTTGGTATCGTCCGCCCTTCCAAGAGTTCTTGGTCTTCCCCCCTCCACATGGTCCCTAAAGGTGCTTCTGATTGGAGGCCTGTGGGAGATTTTAGGGCTCTGAACGCTTGTACGATACCAGATCGCTACCCGGTTCCGCACATCCAGTCTTTCACCTCGAATCTGGCCGGTAAGACCATCTTTTCCAAACTGGATCTTGTTAGGACCTACCACCAGATCCCGGTCGCAGAAGAGGACATACCGAAGACGGCCATCATCTCCCTTTTGGCCTCTTTGAGTACACACGCATGCCTTTCGGGCAAATAAATTCGGCACAAACTTTCCAGAGGTTCATCGATGACTTTCTTAGAGGTCTCCCTTTCACCTTTGCTTACCTCGATGACCTCCTTATAGCTTCATCTTCTCCTGCCGAGCATGAGCAACACCTACGTGCCGTCTTTGCCAGGTTGGATGAATGTGGCATTCATCTCAGCCCGGCAAAGTGTGTTTTCGGTGTCCCTTCCCTTACTTTTCTAGGACACACTGTTTCAGCGGATGGCATTTGTCCTCTTGCAGAGCGTGTGGAGGCCATTCGCACCTTCCCTAGGCCTGGCAATCAAAAGCAGCTTCGTCAGTACCTCGGCATGATTAACTTCTACCATCGTTTTCTCAAATCGGACGCTGATATTATTCATCCCCTTACTGCTCTCATCCGCCCCAAGCACCGAGGCAGTTCTACAAAAGTAGACTGGTCTGACGAAGCTACTGCTGCTTTTGAAGCTTCCAAAGAAGCACTCGCTTCTGCCACACTCTTAGTCCACCCCCAGGACTCAGCTCCAACCAGAGTTCAGGTAGATGCCTCCGATTTTGCTGTCGGAGGTGTTCTTCAGCAACCTGAACAGTGTGGTCTCCTCTCGCCTTTTCTCTCGCAAGTTGCAACCTCCTCTCCTGAGACACGTTTCTGTGCTTTCGGGAGGGAGTTACTTGTGATGATATCTTCGTCCGTAATTTCCGCTACTTTCTGGAGGGCCGTGAGTTCCACATACTCACTGATCACAAACAACCTTCGTTATGGTCTCCAGAAACGAACAGCACTCTCCTCGAGAAGCTCATGAGTATGTCTCACACTTCACCACTGATGTCAGACATATTTCAGGTGTCGACAACTTCACTGCTGACGCTCTCTCCGCATTGAAATCAACGCGATTTCAGCCTTGCCAACATCGACTACGACGCTATGGCAACGTGCCCAGACTACTGAAGATCCTGCACTTCTACAAGACTCTTCTCAAGCTGGAGTGGCTCAATCTGGGATAGAGAAGAGGCTTGCAGTATGATCACCGGGTTATATCTATTTAATA
>JABUQX010054726.1:0-60000 GCA_015478945.1 Trachelipus rathkii
GGGGGGGGGGAGAGAGGAGGAGGAGAGAGATAGCTTATAACCATTCTGACGGGACTCTCCTTTTATGAGTTCGTTCTATGAGTTGAGAGGAAATGACAAACAGACTTACTATATTTTACTCAAACATTACAATTACTTAAAAGCATAAATGTCAAGAAACCCTCAGACGTCACAATCTATATGATGAGTGACGAGGTGTTACCTAACACCTAAGGGCTTAGTATATGGCTAATGTATATAGGTCTTTATACTTGCTATTAATTTGAATCAGCTTTAAAAACTCCCAGAATATTTGTTTAAAGAGGACACAACCTAGCCTGCCTTGAATTTCTCATTATGAGTGCTGAAGCTTTCAACGTGCACTGTATCATTTATGTAATCACTCACAGGAACAGCAAACAGAAACATTAGCCCTTATAGGATTGGCCACAGCATCATTCTAATTAAAGTGTGACAGAACCTAACACCAAAGAGGACGGCCGATTACGTCCAGCTGCAACTCTCCTTGCTTGGTGGATGTAAGACTGGCTTTTTCAGAGACTGCCTTTTATGGGCTCTAATATGTTCTCCATCCGTTAGTTACCTGCGCTCATAAGAGTTCATTACGCATGTTTTACGCTTTAACATATGTTTACTTGCTCCACCTAACTACTGAGTAAGTGAGGTGTAAACTTATAGAACTGCTTTAACTCATATACTGGTTATTAACATTGTTAATCTTCGAATAATAGCTGAAGAGATAATATATCACAACTTAAACATTCTAAGAGTGAGAGAATATATTTAGCGAAGTCGCCCTGTGCTAAGAGGGGGAGAAGATTAGTTATGGAGGCACTTTAGGGAGTGTGGAGGAAAGGAGGAGGAGCTGCTGAGAACGTAGGACGATTAAGAAGCGTCAGATTGAAGGAGGGAGGCACTGAGCTTAAACATCTACACATCACATGTTGTACTATCATCAGTTAATAATACTCAATTTAGATGTTTTACTAGAGCTTTAACTTCATATATTAATTAGCATTATGTTTTTTATTTGTTTTTAATTACTTATATTTTATTTATTATTATTTTTATTATTTTTATTGAATATTTTTATATTTTTAATTATTTTATTTATTATTTTTATTGATTATACTTATTATGTTTAATTTTTAAAACGTTCAATTTGGTTATTTATTGGTTGGGAGAAAAATACCTATATACAACTATATAAATATATATAATATATACATACCACACACAAACACACATTATATATATATATTTATACACACACATCACACACATCACACAAATAAATATACATAATATATATACACATATATAGTATACTATAATACTATAATGAGAAAAAATTGGATTCTCACTATTCAACACACAGCACACACACAAGGTGAATCTAATTTAATCTTAATGATAAGGCGAACACTGGCCCAAACCAAAACTCCAAGTACAGAAAGCAGGTGTGATATTCAAGATGGTCCGTTCTCACAAATTCATATCATCCACTCAACACACCGTTACTGGATGTATCAACAAACACCTTCTAATTAAAGACACTAAAAAAACACATTCACATAAACTATACATTAAAACCAAAATTTCACTGAATGTACTATAACTTGTAATTATTACCCATAGACCAACTTACATTTACCTTATCAGTTCACAAAACACCACGTAAACAAACATGAAACATACTCATATTATATCACGATTTAATACACCTATCCACTATGATGACGACTCTACCATTTAATACACCTATTCACTATGATCACTATACCATTTAATACACACTTTCATAAATTACAACTATACAAAACACACATCATACACAACAACTAAATAAATCTATACAAAACGTATAAATCATTAGAATTTTTATAACTAAAATACATCATCAACGAACACACAAGAACTTATATCACTTTTAACATACAGACGCAGCAAATTACTTATATACACTAACACACACAGATATTTAACTTAATATAATCCAACATTCATAGGCACACAATCATCAACACAAGATTTCACTCTACACACATACAACAAATAACAACACTATGAACATAAAACTGAATAAAAAATAAATAATAAAAAATCAAATAAATAAATCATCCAGAAGAATAATAAAATGAATAATTAATATAAAGATAATATAATAATATAATTATAATAAATAATAATAATATATAATAATATAATAATAATGAATATTAAAATTAAAGTATTGAGTGCTGTTAATATTAAATAACTCCCAAAAAAATAACATTAATACTAATAATAATTAAAATCACGAAAAATACGAAGCATTCACATATATATTAAATAATTAATTTGGACAATTTTTCTAGCGAAAGTAACGAAAAATTAAACATAATTTGTAAAGGACTATGTTAAGTCGAGAAAAGAGTAAATGTTAGATGTACTACACACCGAGACGAGTGTCCCTCATATTAGTACCGTGGTCCCCATTGTTCGTGAGGATTACAGAAGTTAGTTTTGTGGTGTATCAATTTTTAATTGCAAAGAATAGGTATGTAATATCCTCTTATGTGGGATACACAACTAACGACCTTAAGTAACCCGAATTTGTCATAACACTACTCGAGCAGCACAGATTTAAACTCTCTACACACAAAGTCAAGAAATTATTACTTATCTATCACACACAGAAGTTACTTCATATCTACACAGACGGATTCACAAATCCCGCTCCTACGCTGAAATTGCTAATTCGAGATTTTATCTAAACTCACACACATTCTAGTATTTATCTTCACACAGCGATCTAGCGAGTACACACATCTTACACACACACACACATAACACACATCGCCCCACATAGGGTATACCAATCAATCATCATTTATTTAATTAAAAAATACATTTAAAGTTAAAACCCACATGTACTCTCATGTTTTAATGTGAAATTTTAAAATCGAGCGAAGATGATAATGCAAATGCTTTATGAAATGTTTTACTTCATTTTCAATGAATAATATATACTTGATAAAATGATTGTTTCGAGAGTTTCTTAAAACTATTCGAGTTACAAGATAACATTAAAGCATATATTCCTTGAACAAAGAATTTATCTATTTAACCATGTGAATTAATATGTCACTTTGGATGTCTTTTGACAATTCAGTCATTTTATTCAGCTTATCTTTTTGAGTTTCGTTTTATTGATAAATATATAATTACTAAATATTTTTATCAATGAAATTTTATCTATATAAAAAACATTCATAATTATTTATCGTTATCCTATTAAAGCAATCACAATCATGTCTAACTATCACTTGTATAAGATCAGTTATAAAAATACCTTTTCCTATTCTAAACTTTTTTTCAACCTTTCTATATTTCAAGCAAAAACTTTATGCACCTTTTTGTAACGTATGTTCATTGACGTTCTACGCTTTAGCCATTCTATCTTATAATGTCCATAAGATAATAATTAAGTTATAGTTAAAAACTACAAAATAAGTTCATCCTCGCGTCTAATACCCATATGACAATGTTAGTTCTCCTATTAACAAATCTTTCTAAGTTCGATAGTTATAGTTCTAAGAAATAAGACAATTCACGTTCAACACATTATATATATTTATTCGTTCGATTGGTTAACTAAAAAATATATTCAAAGTTTTTAAAATAATTTGGTAATTTCTTATTATTAAATTTATTATTATTATTATCTAATGTACATTGACAATCCAATCACGAGAAAACACAAACAACACATCACTATCATCACTTAACAGGATTTTACAAAACTGATCTTATTTATTCTCTCCTCTGTAAAGATGTGTTTGATATGATACCCTACTTTGAGAGATCTAAAATATATTATAAGGATAATCCTCTTTTTGGTAGTCCGCGGAAGGACAGAGAATTAAGAGGAGACTACTATTCCTCAGTAGTACAAGAGAAATTGTATATGAAATGTAAACTTCGTGTAACCTAAGTTTCTGTAAAATCGGTGCTATATTAAAAATCTACTGTTGAGGACGCTGATCATAACAAATTTAGGCCTAAATTTAGGGATAAGCCTTTTTGTATACCATATGTGGATTTAAGTCCTATACTCCGAGCTCCAAAAGGTAATTTTCTTATATCAATAGTTATAGCGCATACTACAAAGAATCAACTTGTCATGAGTATTTTTATAAATCATTTCATTTATTTCAAACTGCACATAACAATGCTTTCACGGATAGGAGAGGATCCTTCTAAAGACAGGTAAAAGAAGGAAATGTTTCCTTACTTGTGATTGGTCGGAGTAATCCTTACCTCTATATGACCTCGTATGTGATTGGTCGAGAATTATTTTATCGTCTTTTGAAAAATAACTTTGTTCTTTAAACTTTGGATTTGAGCAGGTGTGTTTTATATCTTTAGACCCCAAACTCAAATTTAAAATCATAGTCCAATTTTAGCTGTTAAGCGGTTGCACAAGTTATCTGATTTGTATTAAAAGTGTTTTATATTTAATTATTGTAAATATATAACATCACTAAAACTAGAATTATTTTCATAGCATGAGGAATATTAGTATGAGATTTCACCTAAAGAATGAGGCAATAGAGTAATAATTAATCCGCACAGCATAGAATTTATTAAGTAGACCAAAGATTCAACGTGAAAAGACTATTGTTAAAACAGCTATATGAGCGCTGACTGCAAAAGACGCAAGACGCGATACCACGGATGCAGAGAGAGAGAACCAAGGAACAGCAAGTGAACCCGCCGCCGTAATATTACTACGCGGTCGCGAAAATATTTCTTACTTTATGCGCACTTACGCGCGTTCGTGAATCAGACTTTCATAGACATGTACATTGATATTGGCTAAAATCAATACTTTACCAGAGTATTCCTCACTCAGGTTAAATGAATCGTTCATTTTATTTCTTACTTGAACATTTAATTTTAATGATAGAAAATAGTATTACAGTGTTAAAAATATGTATCCGCTTATGTTTTATATTTTTCATTGTAATTTTAGGTATTTTTCAGGCTTTTTGTAGGAAAGCAGCATGTTCTGTATTATCACATATAAATTATTCCAATAAATGAACTTCCGAACATTAGAAAGCGATAATACCACATCACATACACAATGACGTGTGAAAATGCACGATCATATATATCATTACAATGGGAATATCTACTTCGGTCACTGTGACGAACAGATGAGAGCTGTCTATAATAACCTTCTGATGATGCTTTACAAACTATTACCTTTTATAAGAGCTGAAGAGCTTAAATTAGGAATTAACTGTGAAAAACACAAAAGTGTTTGGAAACACTTGTCGCTTTAAAAGCTTCAAACAACTCTAATCTAGATTACGACGTTAGAAGTCACATAGTAATATAGAAATAGGCAATATTAACTCTTTCACACAATTATCTACACATCAGCACTCAATTTCTTCAATGAGTAGAAGTCTATATTATCCGACAATTGTTTTATAGCTATCCTTCTATATGATAATAACTAAGTATAAGATAAAAAGTTGTTTCTGTTATATTTGGATCATATAACTAGCATAGAGAATATATAATTACTAATCTCTATAAACAAAGAACGACAGTTTAATATATACATACAAATTAATAGCATTGATAATATTACTTGCTCCACCGTCAAAATTACGCTAACACAATAGATTCACGTAATTTTCCTCTTTTATGGATTCACCATGATATCTCATGTCAATAAGATCATTATACGGTGGTGTCGTATAAAATTACTTAAAATCGAAGAGTTAATGTTAAGACAATATATCCATTACCCTTCTATAACGAATAAGTATACTTAAACAACTCAACTCCAACTCCATCGCAGAGAGAAATGATACACTGTTGTGTTAAAATTATATATGCTACCTAGAGAAAAAAACAGAAGCCAAGTTTAAAACAAAGACTTCTCAATATCTAACACATTAAATGCGTTAGCTTGCAGATAACACAAAAATGTTATTCAGAAATCGAAAATCATTATATAAATCAGGTAACGTGAAACAGAATTCTTTGGATAGCATGCGCTTAACATACAATAAATGGCACTAAATTATACATTATACGGCTTCACTCTAACTATGGAACACCTGACAGAGGAACAGTAGAAAATCCTGTGTCCAAAAGCATACCTCCTAACCTCCGTTCCACTGAGTAAGTAATTGATAACCTCAATACTGGTACTCCTACTAGTCCTCCACTTTGAAATACAACGCAGCACCACATATTGCAAGCAGTCATGAACCCGCGTAGTAATATCACGTTAACAATAGTGTGCGTCCATATTCTCACAGAGTGCAGATATAACTTTTAGATACGCGTCGGTTCCCCAGAGGGCAATCATATATCTACCGATGAAGTCTGCGCTTTCCTGCTTTGCACACAGAGCGATCTTACTAATATTAACCTATCATTCTTATATAACTATAGTGGTGAGATCTTCAAAGTTATTAGTCTTTAGATAATGTCTGTTCTACGTGAATAACGATTTACACACAGTAATTATAAAGTAAACAACAGATATTATACCCTTACAAGTTTATGTTGAAGTATTAAATTCATAAAGAGATTATAACCACGATCACACTTACACTAATAGATTAAATTGAAAAATAAATAACACCTTTAATCTTATCAAAACAAAGGCTCCTATATACTCATTTGTGTAGCAACGAAACCCCTTCTGCATATTAATTTACCATCTAAATAGAAAATGGACACCTATTGTAAACTAAAAATGAAACAGGAGTTTCGATGGGGTCTAAACATGCACAAATATGAGGGATCAAACGCCGCTGCTCCTCGAGAGATTCTATACATGTCTCAATCATATGTGAAAACACTAATTAATAGAGAACTGAAAATAGTTAAATCTATCTCACTATAGACGATCACGAAGAAATAATTTATTAAATAATCTGTCTCATGACACGAGCCAAATATTCTAGACAATATATAATCAAATCTCATAGGTACATAAGTATTGCATATAAGAGATAAAGCTACTTAGACAGAGCGTAAGTCCCAATGCTATCTAAAGCTAAGAGCCTTCACCTTAATGAAGAATGTAATAAAACGATAAATTAAACTGGCGCATCCTATACGACACCTGCTATTCTAAATTGGAACTTGTTTAAAAACCATGGATTCAGACAGGTCGAAGACGCAGTATTATATATTTGTTAAATATAAGTATCAGTATATAAGGTAAATCAACAATAATACAAAATATTAATAGATTCATACAATATGAGAGATTCTTGTCTATACCTCCAGAGAGAGATATTAACAACTATACTATTTTATAACACTACGCGCTATAATTGGCTCAAACATACGAGCTTATACATAGAGAGAAGACATTATCAAATCGTGGCGAGAACATACTTAGTAATCAATAGCAGGAGTAAATATTTAGGCCTAAGATATATAGAGCCTAACGTAGCTTATATAATACTGTCATTACATAACGGCACCATTTACAGCCCCTCAGAGAGTTAAAATAATTAAGAAGGTTAAAAAATGATAATCTATATGACAACTCGAGACATTTAGGTAACTCAAAATAAAGAGTCACCCTTAATATGGACAAGACAGGATGTAATTCCACTAAACATTTTATTTTTAATAAGCGATCTAAATATAGACACAAGTTTATTTTCCTAGAGTAATCAAGACATAATAATACCACAATAATCAGTGATGAGAGGTCAATATATTGCGGAGAGATATTCATAAATCAAGAGAAAAAGGAGTTAGAGGAGGTTGTTTTAGGTTTATCTTACCTTCGATGAATCACCGAGAAGACAGTGTGCTCAAAATAGAATCATTATAGATTACACACTGTAGATGAATTACAATAATATGTTTCGGAATAGGAGAATAAACAAGAAAAGAATGTTACTGAATTGTTAGTTATCAAATTATAAAATCTTTGTGAGAAGAATTTATTTGAGTTAATCGTATATCGACCACCGAACTTTATGATTGGGAGATATATAACATGTCAAAGTAGAACTTAAATCTGACTCATTTTATAGAAACTCTATAATTAGATGCAACAAAACTGTGTAGAAAAGTATTTTAATAAAAATACAACCATATGTTATGAATATTATGGCAACAGAGAATGCAATATCCTTAATCTACTGATCGTGAATACTTACTATATCTCACTTCACTACATACTGAATATGCGAGAGCTTAAGCTAAAGTACTGTTAATTGTAAAAATGTATTCATTCAGTAGTGGAGATAATTCAATAGAACAAAACGTGGCATAAGCTGGTGTAGAGGGGGGCTTTAGGGTGCTGACTCTTTAACATCTTATCTGCGGCATATTTTAGCTAGATCTGTAATCTCCTTTTTATATGAGTAACAAGAATCTTAAAACACCGAGGATCAATTGCTATATTATATAGAATAGTATACATATAATAGAAATGTAATGTATATATGTAAAATGAGTTTTATTTTGTAATATAAATAATCGAGTGTTTTTGCACAGTGAGGTTAATCAATAATACACAATTAGATAAACACATAATGTAAATGTTAGCTTAAAACGACGAATTGATAAAAAGACTATTTAATTGATCTTTTGTGTATCTATATTTCATAGAATACAATAGATATTTAGATTTCTTTTTAAAACTATTATCAACAAAAGTACTTTCGGAAAAAAATGAAAACTTTTAATTTTTGATAAAGTAAATTTTATAAGTTTAGTATAAGATTGAAACTGGACTGTCAAAATTATAATAAAATATATGAGTTTAAGTTAACGTGTTTATAAACACAAGTAAGAATCATGCCCGTGATGTTATTGTCAAGAGTCGAAATATTGGATAATAATTATTACGTTATATGTGTAAGTGAGTGGGCGTAGTTGTAGTTATAGTAAGTGTTTAAGATGTCAATTACTTTAATTTATTCTCGATCTATGTCGTTAGATATAGATAAATATATTTGTTGTTCTTGTTAGTACTGTAAAATAAGGCATAGTGCTTGTGATTTGGTAAAGAGGTAAAATACGTAGATTGTTAAGGAAATATGATAGCTGGTTGAGTGTAATGGTAAAAAATACTGGTTAGCATGTGATAAAATGTTAAGAGAACGGCTGCGTGTATGATGAGAGAGTTATTATGCTTATATAAATTCTGTTGGTGAGTGTTAAGCACAATCTTTTGACGTGATAATCGAGCTAATTATCCCTAATCGTGTGTGTGTATCTGTACAGTGAGTGTGTGTGTCTTCTCAATGTGATCTAAATGTTGTAAATTAAGGCTGAATAATGGGTAGAATGTCAAAGCTAATCATATGATGAACGAAATGATGTGGTATATAAGTCTCGAGTCATAGAGTGTAATGTGAATGTTATTAAATATGTGTATATGAAGAGAAACCAAGTGTGCATACCCAAAAGCAAAGAAGATGATGTCGCCTGTGTATAAGTGTAATGTAGTGTTCTATGGGTAAATCGTAAGTGGTCATAGTGGACACTCGCTGTGGAATTAAGCGTGTCATAGCGTGAACAAGTATAGGTTAAAATGATGCTTAAGTTGTCAATGTTAAGTGTGTGTGGCTCTGGCTCAGTGTGTAGATGTAATCGTTGTGATCTGTGATGTATGTCTTATAATATATTACAGCGAATGCTGATGTGCCACCATGAAGTTAACCTAACACTAGTATATAAGAAATTAATTGATAATGAAACTTCTAACACACTAGGTTCAAAAATATAAACACTACAATTATAAAAAAGAGTCTTAACCAAAATATCTATAATTATATACAATAAGGAAAATAAATATAATATATAACTAACAATAAATATAAAAATAAGAGCTATTAAATGTGCAAACTAATCTAGAAAATCATACTGACAACTAAAAATAATATATATTGTATTTAAAAGTCGTTTTAAAATCGATATAAAGAAAATAATACGTTTTTGCTCTATTATGAAAGCAGTAAAACATATAAGTTGAAAGCAGTAAAACATGAGTTTAAAAGCACTTTGGCCTTATTATAAACTACAAGAACTATAACTGATTACTAAAAGAACAAAAATAGGAAACAAGATACTAAAAACTTTTCTCAAACCACACTACTGTCAACAGATCAATTCTAATAAGAATTTATTGGTGTTAGGTCACACCTCTATATAGATTTTCTACGAGATATTTTCTGAGACATTGTAGCAATTGTCATAAGAAAGCTAAAAACTTTATAAATCACATGATTATGGATGTACTTAATAAATGAGCCATAGAAAAAGACAATATGAGTATTAATCAGACATGAGACAGTAAAAGAACCGAATGTAAGTTAAACGACAAATATAATAAAATTTAACGATATGCAATTAAATCTATAACCTGTATTTATATCAGCAACAACATATGATAAAGGGAGGAGTAGAGTAGTCGATAATGCCATAAAGTAGGAGATGATACCAAGCAGAACGAGGAAACTGTAAAAACCATTATCTCCGAATAAAATCGAAATTTGGTTAAAATTTCCAAGCATAAAACCACAAAAGCAGTACTAATAGAAAAAAAAGAAGAAGTTACAAACAACTCTAAAATCGCTCACATATTAGCGTGTTAGGCAGTAAATAATCTATACCAGAGCGCAATGAAAAATGATTAAGTATCTAATTGATTTACTGATTATAACTCGCGAGAGCGTCTTATAAAGTGTATGGTTAAGTCGTTCAATAAAATGATTGAGACAATTGATGTTATAAAGCAAGTACGGACTTAGCATCTATAGAGATATATCCACAAAGACATAGAAAAGCTCAAGTAACCCATACGACTATACATAATGATGATGTTACTAGTACGTCACAACTAATAAGACAATTAGAGAGCACAGTCATAATTAACAAATATTGTGCAGGCGTCACCATAATTTAAAATGTCAAAGAATAATTATAATACGAAAATCTACGATGATATGATCTTCTAAGCAGATTAAGTATCGGAACGAGAACATTCCTCCGTTCTGATTTTATAAAGCAAAACGCTGACTTATCATCTAGCACTGTCTGAACCCCTTGAGGTCTGTTCTAGCGTAACGTTCCAGTTATAAAACGAAACAACACACCGATCATATTTGTAATATTCACTCTTAAGAGAGATAGAGTTCATGTCTATATAATAAGCGGTAAGTATAAAACCACAGCTTATATAAAATGAATAGAAACTTTAGTTTAAATAAAAGCTATACATTTATCAACATAATCATGTGAAGTCTTAACAGAAAACAGCAGTAAACCATTCTATTGAATTTTTAAATAATAAAGAAGTAACACTTTAATAGCACGATAAAAAACGAAACCGGTATGTTTGCGATTAGGATCTAATCAAACTTCGGCATACCAGTTGTAAAATAGCCCGACTCCTGATCTACTGATTCACTGCTTAAAGCTATTAATTTAATAAATATGTGAGTTTAAAGCAGTAAAACATATGAGCAAAACAGTAAAGACATAACGGATCTCTGCAAAGCCGAGAATTATCCGACCATGTCTCCATGATTGAAACCTCAAACACAAAATCATGAATATAAAAAAGATATGGACAATTGCATCATTCAAGCAATCAATTTTATGAAATACTTCGATGACACTTTTGTCATATTTGAAATATTCAAATCATTTAAAAATTTCATAGAAAGACCTTACACAACTTGTCTTATGTACATTGAGAACTTCATTATGAGGAATAGAATCGTACAATCACGATAAAAAAACTGCATTCTGAGATTATTCTTCAACTTGAGAGAATGTGTATCATGACTATTATTTTATGAAAGAGATAGTAAAGTAATGTATTGTAAAAATGAGTTAACATGAGATAAAAATATGGTTTCAGAGCACAATTATTGATCTCAAGATTTTATAGTAAGTAAAATGAAACCAGAAAAGATATATAATCTATCTTTATTAAAATCACTCAGCTAAATCATCACATTTCGCGTTAGAAATATTTCTTTCTTTTACGTGTGTATACCTCTTTAAACAATATAAGAAAGGCTCTTAAATTATTGCTAAAAACTGTTTAAATAAACATGCTAGAAAGAATCTAAAATATGGGTTTAACCTAACATAACAAACTTATTGTATACAAAGAGATTATTGATATAGGATATCATATTATCTAAATTGCATCCTTTCCAAAATAGATAAATTCTATCTTAATACAGGGAGAACATCGACTCCCACTCCAAACTTTTATTTTATAATAAATAAAATATGTGTATCATATTTTTTCTAAGAGAAGTATGAACGAAAATAAACAAAATGAGATGACATACAAAGGAGATAACAATGTTAATAGATCAGAGAATAAAGTATATTATATAAGTATAAATGTTATTAGAAGTATATACTAATATATAATATATATATACACTCAGAGTACGAGTTACTCACTTACTATAATTTAGTACCCCGTGGTCCATTTGTATTCGGTATATATATATATAAGGATTAATCAGAGTAAAAGTAATAGTATGTGTATTATACAATTAATTGAGGCATAAAGAAAGTTAAGTATATTAAGTAATTCTACCTCTATTATTGATATGAGAGTATACACAAACCTTACACCTTAAAGTAAATCACCTGAGAATTATGCAACACAGGTATTAAACTCAGTATATCAAATAATATGGAAAGCATATTATATACATCGACGAGATAATACACATAAATCGCCCTCCTACAGCTGTAATCACTGAGCTAAATTTGTCTGTTTAAAATTTTATTTCAGAGTTGCGTAATTGTATAATCTGAACTGCCTGCGCATAGCAGAATCTCTTTTTATTAAAAAAACTTAAGCCAGGACATCAATGGAAATTTAATGAAAATGAATGAATTGCTTGAATGTTTTTTTGAATATTTGAGTGTTTGCAGGTACACCTAGTATCCATGTTAATAGTGTATTTTCAAAGCAATGTAAGCTTTTTTTGATTTTTGTATTTTTCATCAAAATTATTTTTTAAACTTCACAATTAATGTAAAATAATTTTATTTTTTTATATTTAGAAAATTTTTTTTTAAGTTGCATTATAAATAATAGTTAGTTAACCGTGATCATGCTGAAGTATGCAGGCGAAATATTGGTATACGGGCAGGTCAATAAGAACTTTTGAGACTGTCCTGTTATTACTCGCGAGAGTGCTGAACGAGAGAATCGTCTCTATCGAATATATGACAGAAGGCTTGCAGTGTAGGAAGTAGTGAAAGTAGAGCGTCGTCTAATAACAGTCTAGCGAATAGTGGATACATGCTAATCGTTAACGGCCTATGGTGCGCATGTTTTCATTTACTTTATTCTTTATTATTTATTCCAGTTCATATTATGATTATTTTCAATCAATTTAAGCTTGCTAGAAGTAATAAGAGAGTTATTGTGAGGGAGTGAAGTAATGATCAAAGCATATCTAATTTAGTTTTTTAATTTTATTTTTAGATACATATCATGCACAATATTAGATTGGTGGACATTGGTAATTCCGAAAACGTTTAGTAGATAAAGTTGTATGCATAAAAGAATGCAATCATCAAAGATGAACCTTCAAAGTTGAGGCATCATGCTGAGGCATTAATGCTGAGGGCATCAAAGTTGAGGCTTCAAAAGTTGAGGCATCAAATATCGAGTGTTGTAAGTGTAAGGTCTATGGAGAGTGTAAGTGCTTATCAGTGTCATAGTGTGTAATAAGTTGTCGATAGTGAATGTGTGTATAAGTGTAATAGTGTATGTGTGTAGGTGTGTGTTGCAAGTAATATATATATATATATATATATATATATAATATATAATATATTATATATATATATATATATATATATATATATATTATATATATTAGTATATATTATATATATATATATATAAGGATATAAGTGATAGAAAAAGACTATCTCATAGTAGGAAAGCAATCTAGCAGATTGTAATATACACCATCGATTCCTCATACCTTATAACCTAAAGGGGTAGATACCCATATTAAGGCTATTCTAGCTCAGGGTAGGCTAGAAAAGGGTGAAAAAAAGTGGCTCTAATGGCACTATATGGCACTCAGTTGGCACTATGTGGCCCTCACTTGACTCATTGGGCACTCCGAGCGGCACTCACTTGGCACCCATTGGCACTCATTGGCACTCACTGGCAACTCACCTGGCACTCCTCTAATACTCATAGAATAATCATAGAAACACTAATAGAACATCACAAGATACTCCTTACGGTGATTGGGAAACCATAAAGCCATCAAAAAGGGCTTACAGCCCTAAGGGTAGCAAAAATTAGGTGGGTCAAATTGACCCATGGAAAACCAAAGGGTTGATCGACCAAAGGGTTGGTCGAAAATAAGGGCTACCTAAAAATTAGGAGGCCAAAAATTAAGGGTGGGCCAAGAAATTGAACCCATGGAAGACCAAAGGGTTGGTAGTGGGTTGTGTAACGTGTGTATAAGTGTAATGTAAGTGTCTATGTCTATGGGTAAAATGTAAGTGTCATAGTGAATGTATGTATAAGTGTAAGTTGTGTGGTGTGTAGGTGTGGTGTGTGTGGTGTGTGTGTGTGGTGTGTGTGGTGTGTGTAGTAAGATCCTGTTGTGTGTGTTAAGTTAAAATCTGTGTTGAGAATAAGTAAATTCTGTGTGTGTAAGTAAATCTGTGTGTGAGTGTAAGTAAATTCTGGGTGTAAGTAAATCTGTGTGTGTGTAAGTAAATCTATGTGTGAGAATAAGTAAATTGTGTGTAGGTGTGTGTGCAAGTAAATCTGTGTGAGTGAATAATCTGTGTGAGTGTAAGTAAAATCTGTGTGAGTGTAGTAAATCTGTGTGAGTGTAAGAAATGTGTTTGTGTGTGGTGTGTGTGTGTGTGTGTGTGTGTGCGTGTGCGTCTGGGTGTAGATGTGACCGAAATATCAAGGTCAAAACATCAAAAAAGAATAGAGCTAAGCCCCAAAGGTGGCCAAAAATTAAGGGTGGGACTAAAATGACCCATGGATGAACCAAAGGTTTGGTCGAAAAAATTAGGGGGGAACACGTACAACGGTTGCTTAACAGCAACCGTTTGGCGCAACTCTTCTTCGAAGGGTTTGCAAAAAATTAAGGGTTGCCAAAAAATTAAGGGTGCGAAAAAAAATTAGGGTTGCCAAAATGTTCCCGTAGAATACAAAAGGGTTCGCCGTAAAATTGGGGGCCAAAAAAGGTCAAGGGCCCAAAAAAAGTCAAGGTCAGGTAAAAATTTGGGCCCAAAAAAGGTCAAGGTCAAAAAAGGGTCATGGTTAAAAAATGTCAATCATTTTTTACCCCAAGGGAGACCTCCAATATGGAGTAAAAATTTGGGTAATCATTTTTTCCCCCATTTTGGGCATGCGGAATCCCTCCCCTACTACTGGTGTCACTCCGACTTCCCTTCTGACTCTTTCATTCCTTATTCTATCTCTATTAGTCTTTCATTATTGGCTTTTAGCATCTTCATGCTCCGTTGCCTGTATCCTACTTTCATGCCTTTTGGTAGTACACAATGTCTCTGCTCCGTATAGCAATAGGTGCTAACACTCCTTCGTAAATACTTCTTTCACCTCTATACCCATATACTGGTCTTTCATCAAAGGATAACACAGCCCTTGCCCTCTTCCGAACTTCGTTATCCTATGCGTTTCCTCATCACACCCTCCGTCCTCTGTATAATATATTCCACCCAATTTTTTAAATTTCTTTAACTTCTTCAAGCTTTCTCCATTTATCATGAAATCTCCAACCATCCATCCGCCCTCTGATCCCATCATCACTATCTGTTTTCTCAGTGTTCAGAATTGGTAGTCTTTTGCTTCAAGTTTTTCGGTCGAAACAGTCTAGTAATTCTTTCCTTCCTTCTCTACTTAACTCCACACGCAAATCAATCCGCATATGCCATGATGTCTCCTTCCATTTCCCCAACCTCCTCTTAAACCTCCTCTAATGGCTTAAATCAATATAAGCTATGAACAATAGGGGTGACAATACGCTTCCCTGTTTTATTTTTTATGCATAGACCAATTTTTCATTTTTTTAATACCCTGTTCTCACATTGCACTTTGCCACTTTATGTAGATACTCTTCAGTGCGTCAACACAATCCTCTCCCCACTCCATAATTCTCCGTCTAACACCCTCCATAATCCATTCCTAGGGGTACCGTGTCAAAAGCTTCCCCCTAAATCCATAAACACTACATAAATCATCCTGTTGTATTCGTAAATCTTCTCTTCAATCTGTCTCAAGGTTAACATAAGGTCTGTCGTACTCCTACCCTTCCTGTACCCATGCTGTTCCTCTCCTAGTTGTGGTTCGATAATCTCTCTCAGTCTTTCTCCAACACTCTTTCATATATTTTTGCCATATGATCTATCAAGGAGATCCCCCTGTAATTTTTGCACTCTCCGGAATCTCCTTTCTGTTTATATATTGGAATAATAATAGTTTTTCCCCAGTTCTCTGGGACCTCTTTCCTTCTCCAACACTCATTTATGTAGCTCCAAAAATGACTCTCCTCATCACCTCTCCGCCTTCCTTAATCAACTCACTTGCTATTCCATCTCTCCGGGAGCTTTCCTCCATTTTTTCATTTCCTAATGGCTTCTTCTAGTTCTTCTCTGGTAATTTCATCCTCCGCATCCTCTTCATCATTCCTCTCCAACACCCCTGCCCCCTCCAGATCTCCTCCTTTTCCGCCTCTCCTTCATTTAGCAGCTCACCAAAATATTCGGTCCATTTCTTATTTATTTCCTCTGGTTTCAACCGGATGGTTTCTCCCTCTTTATTCTTAATATTACTGTTGTCCTTTTTCTTCTGTGTTCTATTATGTTCTTGCCATCTTAATATTCTCTTCTATTAACCTGCTGCCAATCTTCTGCTAGCTCCCTGCCAAATTCCTGGCTGCCCTCTTTCTTTTGCATTCTTTTTCATTCTATTTCTGCCTATTTCTAGCCTCTACAATATTCTTGCCTTGAAATTGAACCGTTCCTCCTTTTAACCATCTTCTCATTTTGTGGTTTTTATCTTCCCCGCCTCCTCCACCACCTCGTTCCACCAATCTCGTGTGTCCTCTTCTTTGTCCTCCACAATATCTGTATCCCGCTCCTCCCCGCGCCTCCATTATCTTCTCTGTAGTTCTGTAAAATCTCCTTCTCTGATCTAGCTGGTCTCATTTTCTCTTCTACCGCTATTTCTAATGCATCTTTTTTACTTCTGTTTCTTTCAGGGATTCCACTTTACTATCTTTCTCTGTTAAGGGTATTTTCTTTTCTGCTCTGAATTCTAAAGTCAGCCACCGAACAGTCTGTTGGTCTGAATCCAAAGTTTCACACCGGCATGACCTTAACATTCAGTACCATTCTCCTATCTGAAGCTATTACATAATCTTTAACCGATTTCTGATCCAAACTCTCCCGTGTTGCTGTTCCATCTGTACCTGGTGTATCTATGTTGCTCTGTGGTCAAAGTATGTATTCAATGATTTTAAAACCCCTCTACACAGAAGTTCAATTATCTTTTCTCCCTCTAATATTTGTTTTCCTCCTCTCCAATAAGCATCCCTCCCTTCCTTTCCGCTTTCACTTCCTTCTGCTCCCAACCTTGCATTAAAATCATCTCCAATCAGCAACGCATATGCTGTTTTCCCTTCACTTCTCAACCCTACCCATCTCTCCATCAACTCCATAAACTCTTACTTCTCTCCTAATTTGAATGTCCCTGTTGGGGTGCATATATCCTGGAACAATGGTACTTACTCTTTCTCATGATTTGGAACTGCAACACCTATAGTCCTTTCATTCAATCCTCTTCCTAAGTCTATTCTCCCCACAGTATATGATGGTAGTCGTGGCATCGTCTTTATGTTTCTGCCTAGATGTCTTCAGCGCACATTTTATCATACACCACTCCATGCTTCCTTTCCAACACTTCCATCCACTCCACTTGAGTACATCAGGACATATCCTTCACTCATCCACAAATCTTAACTCTACCTCTTACTATATATACTATACACGCTCCACTATATACTCTCATCTCCGCCAATGCCCTCAGACATGGTCAAATCCTTCACTACCTCTATCCATCAATCACTCACCACCTATATCCACTCTTACCTACTTGCCCTATATATATGTATATAAGTTGGCAACATTTACAATAGTCGCAACCATAAACTAAAATTTTTTGTTGTGTGAATCCGAATTCATATGTCCGATTTTCGTCGCCTAATTCGTGAAGCCGAGATAAAATATGTCCTCTATGTATCCGAGGCCTGAGTCAAGGGATAATATTGAGTCAAAGCAGGTCATAGTCGGCAGCTAGTTATGCTTAGGGCTCATGTCCTGAGCCCAAACCAGAGCTCCCTTTTGGCCGGAAGAAGGAAAAGTAAAATCCCTTCTCTATCTTACCGTTACCAAGGTAGATAGCTATCTATAAACGTTAGGTATAGGCGGAGTTGGATTTTGGTCACCCTATATACACAAGTATTAAAATAATTCTTAATACTGCTGATTGTGCTTAGACTCGTCTTCAATATGAGGTTTGAGGCATGACTATAACAATCACTTAAAAGTTAATTTTTCAGAGTGCCAAGCGTCACTCTTGACCAGGCTGGTGATGCATGCGGGAGTCGTAAATAAATTTTTCGACCTCCGACTTAATCGAGACTCCTAAATTCAGAATTAGGATTTTCAGATTACCGACTATATCCAGAGACTTATATAACGTCTATCCATACTTAACAAAAATTTAGACTCCGACTTCTATTGACTCCGACTATACACTTTAAACAAAATTTATTCGCTACTCACGACATCCGAGAGACGTTATAATATACACCGTACCCAGAGTCCAAAATTCAAATTTCGATCTCTTGACATCTAAGCTTATATTAATGCTTCAAGTTTATCAAATAAAACATTTTAGATAAATATATATATTATATAATAGTTAAAATAATATATTATACCTATAGATAAAGACTAGAGTGTAGTGCAAGATACCGCATCCGCATAAATTTATTATTCTACCTAGCTCGCAATCCGCATTTGCTTTGCGAGAATCCGTACATGATGGAATTTTAATATTGAGAGTACCATATATATGGATATAGGCTATATGAATAGTAATTTCATGTATATTAATGAAATTATGAAGATACATTATAATCAATAGTTCCACCACACTATGATCAAACTTTAAAGGTAAAATATTGTCTGGTCATTTCCATTCTTAGTTCTTGTTTAAATCAATATATATATGCTTGATGATAGATTAGGGAGATAATAAAATGAAAGCTAGTCCTCCCCCTTATGCCTTCGAACTAAACACAAAGGGTGAAAGGCTTGAACAGGTGAAATAATCATTAAAGATTATTAGGTAATTATTAGTGTACATGTGTGTTGTGGTGCTTCACACTATACAGTTTGTAAGAGCGTTTCAACTAAGACTTTTACCCTGCAGTCAATAAATTTCTGATTAGAACTTAGCGTTCCTTAGTTAATGTATCCGAGAGCGAGCGCAAAAGGACACTGCAGTTACACGATGATAGTTGTCATCTATATAGTCTGCGTAATCGATACATAAGAGGAAACATATTTCCCAAAGATTAAGATTTCAACGTTTGGAACAATCTCAAATGTTCACTTTGGACGATTAGTATAATATTTAATATTCGGATCAAGTTTACTAAATACTTGAATCGATTATCAGCATCTGTACAATAATAGTATAACTTATATCTTGAATCCTAAGATACAATACCAAATTTTTCCTATATTGAAACCAGACTGATTTTCACAAAAGGTTTATATAATAAATATTTATTCTTTAGTAATGCCATGTGATTGAAAATTATATGCTGATTATAAAGCCGAGAAATTATATTTCACGAAGCTATATTATAATAAAAGGATATAAGATTTGAGCAGAATACACAGACACAATACGTATTTTCTCATCTCGAGTTCGACGAATAATTCAGAGAATCCATGAACGTTTTACTTTTGCTTCTATAGCGATGAGAGTCTATGTATTTACAGATATAAGTATGAGTGTCATAAGGATACTCTAGTATCAATTGAGTAAATGACGAAGATTAATACAAAAGTGAAATCTTGAAATCTGAGGATATAAATAGATCCCATTGAATTTGATGGCTTGAATTAATTTCATAAAAATATTATTTATTTCACATCTTGAAAGAGCTCGGTCACAGGGAATTACTTAGCGATATGCCTTCACTAATGATTTATAGCTGGTCAGAGCATCTTAATTATTACCAGTCAGAGATTGAGCAGTAATATATTATATTATTATAACGAGAATAAAAGAGAAATGAAAGCAACTCTCTCACTTTATAAAATATGCTCAGTAATAACTTTAGTTATTTTTTAACATAATTTGAGAGTTATATATTATATTTCTAAAGTATTATTACTTACATAATATCTTTATTTATTTCAAATTGGAGATTGAAGGCTTAGGGGAAAGAGATATGGTGGGGTGCAAAGAGTTGGGTCCACGTCCTGCAATCTGGTTTAACTATAATATATATAGTATATAGATAGGTTATTATAATATTTAATTATATATAAATATATATATATATAATATATATATATAATATATAAGCAGTTGGTAATTTGGTCATATCATCTGGTCATCCTTGGTCTCACATAGATAACTTCTTCACCTTGAATACAAAGTTTTTTTTTTTTTTTATTTTTTTTTATTACTAAGTGAACACTACACCTACATCTCACATATAAGTACAGATAGCCCTATTTCAAGGAGAGGGTTGTGCTCAATTACGTACCTGAGGTAAAGTATATTCACGAAGTCATTTATTGAGCCCAAAGAGGTACAGAGAATATCCACATCTATATTTCTATTACGCATATATTCTTATATCTATCTACAAAAGGAGAGAATGTAAGAATAAATGTAATGTCTCTAACTTCAGTAATTTTTGATACAACTATTTTTTTAATTTCTTTTAGGCACCAAAAATGGACTTTATTTCTTTAAACTTTTTTTCAATCTGCTATAATTTTATATAATTTAACTATAGGTTTAGCTGGCATCATTAAACGATAATAACTTAACCAATTATTCATAATAACTTGCAAATCTGCCATCGACCTTCACAGTTATTCCAACAAATTTGCATAAAATAATCTCATAATTATGAAACTGTTGACTCAATATAATCAATCAATACCATGTCAATTTCTTCTATTTTCTATTTAAATTAAAGTTCATTCACTCACTGTCATAGCTCTATTCTAGGAGGGGAACTTATCCTAGTAATTTATACCACTTCTAGGGTAGGGTATATTGAAATCTGGGCACCATACTTTTACCATGTGATCATGCTGTCCGCCTACCTAGACTAGAGCCACGGTGATTGATTCACCTTCATACAGAGGTAAGCACTCTTATCAACACTTTCTTGAAAATCATCATTTTCCCGAACATTACTTTGTTTACTGAGATACTACTCTCAGAGTTTTCTGAAACAACTTAACACTACTAAAACTTTAATCTGGAAAATCTATTTAACAATACACTCTCAAACAGTTGCACAAGGAGACTCAGTTTGCTCCATGTCAGTTGTCATAGTACACAAACATCCACGTTAATTTTTCCTCTGAACTTCAGACACTTATTACAAAAACAAAAGGAAAACAGATTATAAATAAGGAAAACTCTCCAATTTGTGGTTCTCCTGTCTAATGTATTTGTCTTCCCGAATGCCAGTCAATCTGGTATAATACTTTTCTCAGGTAAGCTTTCATCGTGACACCTCTATCTAACAGATATAGTGACGCTAAAGATCACGTTATCGACTTATCATATCTTAGCTCTGATTTAAGGCTTTCCCACAAACATGCGGTCTTATTCCACGCAGACCAGGCCGTGTTAGCCTGCTGGTAATTTCTACCGAAAGACAGCACCACAACCACACTCCTTTGCTGTCATCAGGGAGCGAATAAAGTTTAGCATTCGAGATTGGAACTTACACTTGTAGAACCGGATCGATGTAAATTACATATATATAATAAGCAAAAGGAAAGGACCCAGTTGCTAGCTCTGTCGCCCTATAGATAACCTAAGAAGAAAAATAGTATACTTTAATACAGCTTTTCCTGGACAGCTACGAAACTTCCAACCTTCTTTATAAATATATATATATATTAATATATATATAATTAATTATATATATATATAATATATATATATATTATATTATATATTATATATATATATATATATTATATATATTATATAATATATATAATATATTATAATATATATTATAATATATATATTATATTATATTAATATATATATATATTAATATATATATATTATATATAGTATAATATATATATAATATATATATAATATTTAGAAAAAATATCCCTAAGCATTTCATAACCTTAGCTGGGTGAATAAAGCTAGATACCCTGATTGTGGGCTCCAAGCTAAGCAGATACTAACGAGATAGCCACACGTCGATTTCGCACTTACTCAAGAACCACCCAAGAGCGGATTAAGAATAAATAGATGCCTATAACTGAGTCCGCAAATTACTGCGTGATAGTGATTTGACGATCATCGCATCGTGCCGAGATCAGTTCAAAATTCATTAGCCCATAGTTGGTCTCCGCTGATCGAGTCAATCACACATGCACACGTATGAGACATTATGAATAGGGGTACGCACAGGCTCGAGTCTAGTGCGACGCGACATGAGGAAAAATTGCGTGTACGAGAGGACTAATATATTATTATCAGTACATTGGTCAGTTTCGGAAAATCACACACAATGTCACTTAAACCAATTATCAACATGTAGTTTAGCAAAGGTTTATAATTCCTATTCTAATATATATATAAAACAGATACACGAGTTCACATAGGCTCATATATTACTTATATTATAAGTTCAATAATAATTAATAATAATAAAAAAATAAATTAATCTAATAATTAAATATAATTAATTAATCAATTATAATTATAATATGAATATAAATATAATAAATAATATATAAATTAAAAATAATAATTAATTAATTAAAAAATAATTAATAATAATGAAATAATATAATAAATATATAATTAAATTATAAATAAAAATAAAAAATAATAAAATAGTAAAAATGTATATTTATATCTATATATTATATAATATTTATCTTATCTCCGAATACTCAACTCCGACTCACCGACTTAACCAGAGAATTTATCTAAATCACTTCACCGACCTAACCGACTTATACCGATCATCCACCTTACACAGGAATTATTATGTCGACTTATATATACCTAGTGGTACATCTCAGATAATAACCCACTTGCACAGAAATATTATTCGAGAACTACTCAGACTTATATATCCGTACTTATATATATCACGACTTAATACACACGTAATCATTATACCCTAGGAAAATTGGCACGAATATCTAACGAACTCAGTACTCATACGACCTCCGACTCCGTACTATATATATACCGTACCTAATATATATACCCTGATATCTTATATTATAATATATACTATAGATATATATTATATATTAATATATTTATAATATATATATATAATTATAATATATATTATATATATATAATATATATATATATATATATATAATAATATATATATTATATATTATATATATATAAATTAAGCTGCATATAGCTTACTTATGACCAGTAGAATGGAAGAAATTTATGTACTGTAATTCCCCGAGGAAATGAGATTATTTATTAAATGGAGACAGACTATGCAAAGTAAAGGATCTTCCAACTTTGAAGTGAATATTAGAAGGAAATATAATTCAAATATATATATAAGAACATTACGATATATATTAATAGTCATAAATATCCTAATATATATATTAATATATATATATTATATATATATATATATATAATATATAATATATATATAATGTAATTTATTAATATCAGTAAAGTATTAAACATGTAGCAAATTTTTAAAATTTTAACATCGCAATAATACGTTATATATATATATAATATATTATATATATATATATATCGTAATTGATCAGTCAATAATAGTACTATAAAGTATTGAGAATAAAACAAGTTATCCGTCAAAGCGCAAAAGCGAGTACAATAATTTTTTCAAAATTTATAGTCCGCAAAGCGCACATGTTACGAAAAACTTAGTCGCGCAATATATAGCGCAAATAAGAAGCACAATTAATATTTTTCAAAAAAATTATAGTATATAATATATTTACTGAAATATCTTTTCAAAGCGCTAACATTGATCCCGTACTAAAATATTATATTTTTTTTATTAATAAAGAAAAATAAAAATAAACAGCTGATTGCATAAAAAAAATATAAAAAATATAGGCAGGTACTTCTGTTTTTTATTAAATAAGACGAATTAATTATTATTAAAATATTATATATAATTGAAAGATCAATAATATAATATACAAAAAGTAATGAGAAAAGAGAGATATTTAATCATTTAAATTTAACATAATATATTGATCTATTGTCACCCTTATAATAGCTCTCTACTCTGCATCTTGCTGATATATAGATTCATTATATAATTATTACCCTTTCATTATAAAGAGATAAAATTTTTCAATAAATATTTGAGCTAGATATGCCATGGTTTGTCACCTATCTTTATGCTCTTAGTAAATCTCAGAGCCATTGTAAATCTAATAATCACACAACCTTCATCCACGACAGCTGATAATGGCTAATGGAAGTAGTTAATTATATATCTTATATAATATAAAACAAGTCCTCATAAAGTAACATTATACCAAGAAAATTATATTTGATTATCTCCTGGAATCATTTCCTCAGCCCATCAGATGAATAAACGGAAAATAGAAGACTAGTGAATCTCTTAAAGTTGTATAAGGATGGTTATCTGGAGAGCTGTGGTATAAAGATATTATACAATATGCTCATTCTAAATAATTTCAAAAGAGTTATTATATATACTTATCATACAACGACTTTTAACCGTTTGACAATCTTTTATTTACTCACTTTTAAGCACTATATATTCATATCTGTTTTATATACCAATTTAACACAAATGACACCATAAAAGGATTTTTAACCTCGCTACAATTATCAACAAAGTAACTCAATTAAACTTAGTAATATATATAGGCTATAATATAATAATATATAATATAATAAAATAATAAATATAATAATAAATAATAATATAAAATAATAATAATTAAATATTCAAATAATTAAATAATAACTAAATAATAATAATGATAATGTAATTAAATGATATATATATATATGAGATATAAATATAATATATAGATATAAAATAATAATATAAATATATAATATATATATAATAATATATATAATAAACATTTTCTTTAATTATAATTATATTTTTTTTTCAAACTTTAATGAAAATTAATAATCAGAAAAATAATTAAGATAATTTAAATTAATATAATTTATATTAATATAAAATTAACAAATTAATAATTATAACAATATATAAATATAATAATAATTAATAAATTATTAATCAGAGAGTAATTAAAATTTTAATTATTATAACTACTGTTTAATGTAATTTATTATATTATTTAAATGTAGTAATTTTCTTTAATTTAAATTTAATTATTATTATTATATTATTTATTATATAATATAAATTTATATTAATATATATATATATATATTATAATATATATATATATATATATATATTATTATATAATATATATTAATATTATATATATAATATATAATATATATATATATATATATAATTAATATTAATATTAATAAATATATATATATATATATATATATAATATAAATATATATATTAATATAATATATATTAATTATATATATATATATATATGATATAATATATATATATATATATATATATATATATAATATATATATTAATATATGATACTATATATATATTAATATATAAATAATATATATATTAATATTAAGGTGAGTTGGGTTTACAATTGTGAAGTCTTATATATGTTTTACATGCGAGATACACATGTAGCGACCAACGACCCTCAGTACTAGAAGCAGCCACACTGGGGTTGAATAATCTATCACTACTATGGTGTGACCAATCCTGACCTTATGATATAAGATACAAAGTAAAGTTAACATACACATATGAGAAATAATAAATAAGATATATCAGAGTAACTATCGATAGATTGACATTAGTTATAACGAGTATATGTTAAGCCGTTTTGGATATCAGGTGTGTAGACAAATTACAAGTATATATCAAGAGGTATCAAGGTTTGGTTAGGTTAAAGTTATGGCTTAATGAGAATTAAATCTAGTGTGCATTATATGGATATAAGTATTATAGATAAGGTTAGTGTTGTTTGTATTATTGAGTTATAGGTTTAATATAATACAGGACAGCTATTATTCACTCAGTCAAAGTGGGATGTTTGGTTTGAATAATTTTACAGGAAAACATCATTTAGTATATATATAATATATATATTATATTTATGAGTTTATTTCACCTAATTCTACAAAAAGAAACAGAGAAATTTAGTGGATTTGAAATTATTTATATATATGATATATATATATAATATATACATATATTATATATAATATATATATATTAATAATATAATATAATATATAATATTATATATATATATATATATATATATATATATTATTAGTATACTATATTATTAATATTAAAATATATATATATTAATAGTTACATATATTAATATATATAATATATATATATATATATATATATATATATATATATATAATTAATATATATATATATAAAATATAATATATATAATATATTATATATATATAATTATATATATATATATATATATATTAATATATATATAATATTATCCCTTACTTACATCTTAAAAAAAAGGAACGTTATTTTAAAAATATAATAATAATGATTTAAACTTTCAAAAATTTAATAAGACATATAATTACTAATATTAATTTTATTTTAACCACTAGATTTAAAAATTTAATCCTGTTTATAATAATGAGTCCGAGAAAAACGCAACGTTTTCTGTTCCAATAGATATATATATATCATCATCATCTATTACTATCATACATATCATCCAACACTCCTTAATCTATCCCCAAGACTGGAATAGGCAATAGATGGCGTATAACATATAGCCGGAAACAAAAATAGTAGAAGAACTATGAAGCAATGATAGTATAATGAAAGAAAAGCCCAAGCTCTACCGCCCCTTTATACCAAATTAGTTATGAGAACTCGTCCGCAGATCAGTAAACACCCACACTCATAGAGCTTACACGAGATCCGAGCGATTGAGAGAGATCCTTTCAATACACTAGACTACATATATCACGTCAATGTTATGATGGTATCAATTCTTTTGCACTCAAGGTGGCTATATACAAACAATACCTCCTCACAAAACCTACCATTATTACCTCAATGTATATGCACCTATATCTTACTACGCGTCACTCTGCCCAAAAACATTCACACATTTCTCTCATTCCTAGCCATATTCATTTCTTGATCATTCATTATACATCCACAATCATTTTCTTCTTGCATTCTTTCTCTCATCCCAGGAGTTCGATCGATTTCACTCTCAACACTACTAGTATCTCTTTAGCGTTTTAATATTTGTGCAGTTCTACAACTACAAACTCTTGGTTACACTTTCACGTCGAGATCCACACCGAGAATATTATATTATATATACTGTCATTACAATATATACTACTTTCCACATGACCCAAACCATCTCAACTGTACTTTCATTTATTCTACTCCATTTAACACTAACACCAATCCCACATACTAAAACAATATACCTAATATTCAATTATATATTACCTCATTTTATAAATTTCTTTTCAACACTCATAATACATACGCACCACTTATAAAGATTGTCCATTATACTGAACCATTGAACTTTAGAATACTATACTCATCTTTATTCCATATAGACCATAGTCCGCAATATTACTACTATAGTATATAGCATATTAAGTCAACTAGGTATAACATACCTCTATATATAACGTAGTAGAGACCTACTATGCATAGACTAACTACAAACACTTATCCCTTTAAACACATATCCACCAATATACCGATTTAAATGCTAATATAACCAGCCTAACATATATATATATATATACTGTATATACCTCTATATTATATATATATATATATATATATATATATTAGTGGCCATTATACACATACTCACCATCTAACATAACATATATATATAACTCTTGCATCAATTATATATATACGCTCCCTTTCATAACTAATAATATCCTAAGTTCATTAAAATTAAGCTATAGGTTAAGTTGATTAGAGTCAGGGTAGGAGCTAAACTAGGTTAGGTGCTACAAGACTGAGCGAGAATCGCGGCATACAGTTAAACATCTAACATCAAAAATTAACTCTATCATTCAATATCGAGCGATGTGTCTGATTCGTACACACTCACAACATTTTCAACTTTCATTAAAACGAAGCGTAGACCTTCTACACTTCGTAATCACATATATAATTTATTATACTTTACAAACTCATACAAATTTACTCGTATATTTCCATACACTAGATTTACATTTCTGCGCCACGGTCTTGCGCAAATAAATTTATAAAAAAGTTTTATAATTTAAAAAAAACGAAAGGTCATCAAATTTTAGTTACCAAAACCACAGCTGAACTGCTAAATTATGAAATTCGCGAATTTTTGGCTCTATGCGTACTATAAGAACCAATAACACATCACTTCCATCATATTATTAATAGTGACTATAGTAGTATAGAATCCTCTACACTATATATACTTACTAATTATACCATTATCTTCACTATACCATTCTAAACTCTATCCCTTGTCACCTTATATACATATATATATATAATACCCTACCACTTTAATTCCTTTCCATAACCAATCCATTCTAGATATATTGAGATTGCTCTAAGTATAGATGAACATATATACTCAACATATCCCATGAATATCAATTTTCCGCTATATTATTTCAATAATTAATAAGTATAAATAAATCATATTTTTAAAATATCACTTTTATATAAACTTTTACAAATCCAATTACTTGAATTAAAGGGAGCTAGAAAAAAATTACTTTTCCTTTCTATTCATCTCAGAATATAGCTTACCATATATATATAACTATATACTAAACATACTATATGCCTCATCTTTCTAGTATCTAACCTGCTCTCTGGGCATTAGTCAGTCTTTTCATATTTATATTTTCTTCTAATTTTTTATTTTTTTTAATTACCCTTGTGCTAAGTCACTAAATCCTGAATAAATATACCCCTAACATAAATGAGTAAATATTTCAGTTCGGTATATCATCCCCTGCACATGATTCCAACATAGAGTTTCCTAGAATATTTTGTTTTTAATATAAACTTTAATTAACAAAGTATCTACAATTTGTATATCCGTTAAACTACACATTATTTTTAACATAAATTGCAACATTCATCTCCATAGCAGAAAGTACCGACAAACTTTATGTCTACAACACAAACAAATTTTATTACATATCTTTTGGAACCAAGCGTATAATACAATGTCGACGTATATCACATCACATTTGTTAAAGAACACAAAAAAAAAGAGTGAAATCAACAAATAATACAGAAAAAAAATAAGAGGCTCGAGCTCGCACCTAGGCAAGATACTCACAAGGTAGGGAGACTAAACTGTTATCTCTCCTATACCTCAGATATAGGTGGGGAGGAGACGGCAGGAGATTATACACGCGATCATCAATTATGCCGAGCCGATACTCAATAATTAAAATCGCCGCAGAAAGATGAGTGGGAGCGGTTTCCGCGTATATCACCTCGTCAGGTTCACGGGGGGATAAAAATCCATAACTCCTGTTCGTATCCTCCCGGAGAGAGCCAGAGAGAATGTACACCCGGTATAGACTCCTGCTATTTGTTGCAGCATACCTTGGATTAATTTCTTTTAGTATATGCAACACAAAAACTATAAAACCACAAATAAACTGACGGAGTTGTAGTCAAACACGTTAAAGTGTCACTATATAGGTTGCTGATATTATGAAATCATGCGTCCGTTAACCTAACTAAAATCTTGAGTTTTGTTGAGGGATCATATACTAATATATATAGTCACTAAATATAAAATTCAAACTGTATCTCACCACACAGTCGCTTTAATATCTATGTATATAGTTCTAATATATTATATGGGTTATATATCTATGAGAGAGTACGATAATAGTTTATTTGAGTTGATATATATATTATCTTAATATATATTATATATATATATATATATATATATATATATATATATTATATATATATAATATTATATATATATTATATTATATAATATATATATATTAATATATATATATATAAAATATATTATTAATATATATATATATTAATAATTATAATATATATATATTATATATATATAATAGTAATATTAATAAATATTATATAATATAGTTAGATATAGGTAAATATTAAGTCCGAATTCTTAGATTGATATTTGCTAAACACGTTCTCTGACAGATGTCGCACGAGTAGCAAAATTTTGTCACGTCTTGATAAATGTTGGGCCAATAAAAATGGTGAGTTATCTTACCCATTGTCTTCTTTACCCCCTGGTGACCGCTAAATACCTCGTCATGAGCGATGCTCAATACGTTATTCCTGAATTCCTTTGGTACTATGAGTACGTTTCTTTCAATATTATTTTCTACTACTCTCTTGAATAGTAAATCGTTGATTAACAGGAACTTCCTTTCACTACCTCACAAGGCTGCTGTATAAAACCAGAACCTCATAAGTATACCTGATACACGAAACCTGGTATATAATAATATATGAATAATTAATTAATTTAGGTTAAGTTAGGTTAGAGTTTAGAATTATTTGATAAAGTATATAGTACCTCGGTGTACACACAGTATCAAGATTTCACTACAAATTAGCCCTTTTCTTTTATGAGCTTTTGTAAATTATTTTGTTTCTTTAGTAATGATTTTTCGTTAAGTATTTTTTAAATATTATAAAAATTTTTTTTGACAGTTAATATTTATATTATAATTATATATATATTATTATTATTATTATTTATTTAATTTTATTAAATTTATTTAATTATTTATATAATTAATTATTTATATATAATATATATATTATTAATTATTATTTATTAATTTAATTATTATTAGATATATTTAATTTAATTTATTATATTTTATTTATTTATATTATATATATATATTTTATTATTTATGGGCTATAAAAATTTCAGAAGCAGAACCCACAGCAACAATGCGATTTTTCATAAAAACACAAGTACATAATATATATATATATATATGATATATATATATAATATTATATATATAATATATAATTAATAAATAACGATAATAATATAGGAAATCTATATTACTGAATAATGCGTATATCACCATAATATATACTTATATATATGACAGCTCTATTACCAGGCCGGTGGGCGTCTATATGAAGTAATAACATTTTATAAAAACATTAAAAGTGATACGTTTCCAGAGTTGTAAAAGTGATATATTTTTTTATATTTTACGCTTAATTAGTGTATAGTGATAATGTTAAGTTACCTACAATATATCTCTCAGTTTACTGCGACCTATACTCTGTCAATACCTACTGCTCACTTTAGATACGACCAATATAGAACAAGAGGTATCTTCACGCAATACACCTAATTTGTAAGATGAGGAGTACCTATCTGGCCACTATTGCACTTATCCACCCCAAGTTTCGCTGACTGAATGTAGGATGAGGGTTAATATGATAGAATAACATATGTGAGCAATAAACCCAGAAGATCAATAGCCACTTAGATATGGATGAAGAAGGTGTAAGAGTATGATATTATTGCATAAGCTGTGAGACCGAACTCGCGAATATGAAACGTATGACGCCACCGATACGAGGAACTTTAACAATATCATCGCGGCGCGAGAAGTAGACATGTGACAGAGGATAAGTGAATCTATGACTTATATCGAGCTACAAATGGCATTATATCGATATACTGAGGATGCATGAAAGACTAACATAAAACAACTAGAACTATACTTCTATGTGGTCATATAGCGAGAGCGCGTCTGCTATCGAAAATAGTATCTTAATCAGCTTGAGTGATGAGAAAAGAGCTGATACATCTTGAGAATAGAATTTAATTACAGTGTGACACTTCATAAATAGTGAATTTATAGGTCTGAAATCGTAACAGTATATGATGTTCTGAGCGCTATAATGCTTTATAACCAATGTCAGACTAGACTCTCTCATCAGTGATCTCCCTTCTTTCATATTATTTAATAGGTGTATTTACACAAGATAAAACTGACATTGCGAAAAAATTCGATCCTCGCACTCGTGCTTAGAGCAACGAAGTGAGATATCGCGGAGAGATCATTGTGATCATCTTTATTGTAATAGCTAAGGAAAATGCGTAAAACGCGCGATTACCCAATACGAGTATAGAATGCCTAGATGAGGCGAGAGTTCTCCGAGTCAGATTGATATACTTTACAACTACTCCTTCAATGTGTATACTTTGTAAAGGAAGAAACTATATCAAATTTGCATTGCGAGATGCCAGGGAGCATATTTAATTTTTAAATTATATTAGATATTTTATATTAGAATTAAAATTATTGTAATTAAAACTATATAACAATAACTACGAGATTTCATTTATCGCGATAATATACTCTTTTTTTATCAATCCTTTATACTTAACTTTGGCTAATTTTATACACTACTTATAATGCATACAATGAAATTGAAAAGATAACGAGGCGAGAACAAAAATTGAAAGTATATATAATACTAAATATATATTATATATCACTTTATAAACTGTAAAGAGAACAGTAAAAATATTTTAATTTTAATATAAAGATATAATTTTAATTATTACAAGATATATAATATATATAAAGCACCCTCTACTCTCTTCCATTTTATATTTATAAAACATGCAACATGGGTTATATAAATAAAAACTTAAATAAATATTTATAATTATATTAAATCTATATAAATAGGTGAATGCTGTGATGTATATTAAAATTATTTTTTAACATATTTTACTATTTGTCATCAAAGTCGTTGAGGTTTTTTTTATTTATAACATATTAATTTATATATAAAATGAAATATAACATAAAAATATTTAGCACATTTTATCGATATTTATCGAGATATTACGAGCTCCATTCATGACATTTATATATCGATATCTAAAATTTCAGTATATCGGTTATCGATATATGAATTGATATATATGTATATGAACTGAATTAATAGTAAATTTTCTGAGAGTTATTATCACGTGCACCCACAACCTATTAGCTTCATTACCACTATAATAATATATATAATTAACTCTACTCACCAATATATTTTCCCCCTACCTTATATAAAGTAACTAATATTGACCTCCTCCATCCCCCGGACCTATAACATACTACCATAATTATACGTTTTGTTATATATAGTACAACTTCCAAATCCAACTTGAAATATGCTACACAATATACATCTGCCATTATTATAATATATATATATATATATAATATATATATTTATATATATGTAGTATAATATTAATGTATATCAATTATTTATATATATTATAGCTCTCACAATTAGAATATTTATGTTATTTTAATTCTTTTAATTATTTGATTAAGGTCAATAATATCATAACATAAAAGATTCCATATAATAAAGATGAAAAGATTAGAACATTTCCTGGATAGAGTATAGCAAGGAGATAATTATAATCCATAAGTCGTGAGTTGATTATTATTTATTAAATCTTAAATTATTTAGGTTAAATGTTACTTAATAAGACATATATATAATACCATGTTATCTAGGTTAGGTTGCTAATGCTGTGCCAACGTGTATCCATCTAGAGTTAGGTTGCATTGCTTGTGGCCGTGTAATCCGTATAGGTTAGGTTCACTGTACCCCTTTTAAGTTTTAGGTTAGGATAAAGATGGTTCAGAGGATATAGTAGATACACAGATTTTAATAATATATACTATATATATATATATATAAATATATCATATATATATATATATATATATATATAAATTATTATATATATATATATATATATATTATATATATATATATATATATATATATATAAATATATATAATAATATATATACATATTTCTATATATATATATATATATATATTTATAAAATATAATATTAATATATATATTAATATATATTATAGCCTATAAATATATTAGAAAACAAACAATCTGAAGAGAGATTTGTAAGAGGATTGGTAGATAAGTAATATTTGGATGCGGTATATTGTCAGAGAGAGAGATAGGGCTTTGATAGATACATGAGAGTAAACCGTGATAGAAGTAAGTTATGGCGAGAATTAATTGAGGGAACATATGATTCGCGAGAGTGTATTGTAAGTCATTATGCACTGAGTGCAATGAGCGGAGAGAACAGGCTCTAGGAACAAGTTGATCTGTAAGCTCTAATAATAAATTATATATTTAAGGGTATATATATTAATGATTTGAATACGATAAAGTGAGAATTGGATGAGATTAGCCGAGTGTTAGTAATAGTTATAAGTTATGTGTAATATGCAGTATGAGATAGAGAGGCTATTGGTGTCAATGATAATTATAATTCCCTTGGTGAATGTATAAATAGACACTTAATAAGTATTACTTATGAGTGCTGCATATAGTGGTTACTTGCGTGATGTAAAGTATAAATTGTTTAACACATATATTATATATATGGTATGTATAAATATTAATATCCACGACTATATGAGTACTGGATAAAATATGAGATATAGATCTAAAGTACAATGTGTTCAGATGGACAATCTTACGGGCTGTTAGGTGTTGAAGAAGGACATCTCGATATAAGAATCGAGGGAAATTCCGCTATACCCAGGTATTTATCAAGCACTTAAGTCAACATTTGTCAGTATAGACACCTATGGCGTATTAAAACAGAGAAGTATCAATATAAAAATGGAGTAATAAAATGAAAGTGTAGTCGCGATTGGTGGCCTACAAAGCTGAATCTTTTTGAAACAAAGTAGCAGATGATAGTAAGGCGTCGAGAGATAAATTTATTGAGTTAATGAGCCGAGATAAGATAAAATAGTCTGTTAAGTGTTGGGAAATTGAGCGATCTTATGATGCGGCGGGGAAGTATGAGAGATAGTGACAAAATTAGCGTGGAGTTCGAGTCAGCATTATGATGAAATATATGTAAACTAGAGAAGAGAGAAATGTATATATATAGTTTGTATAAGATGGGTGATGGCAGTAGGCGTGAGTTACGCATATGAAGAATAGTTTGAACATTAACTCAGAGCAAGTAATAGCGACTATGCGAGTTTTCCCTTTGTAGTGAAGAGGGTGTGTATGGTTGTGTTGGAATCCCCCATAGCACTAGGCTATCAAAGAAATGTATTATGGGGAGGTGGAGAACATGATATAAACGCCCACAATGATCTCTATGCGCAGATATATACTAATATAGATGAGGGTCGTCGCGTCCCCTGATAATAGCTTCACTAGTAGTGGATTTTCTGTGCGGCGAATTCCCACTAATATATTATAAGTGAGTATATTAATTATATTATATATATAATAATAAGGGAGTAGTTAAGGCTGGGCTTTCTTATTTATCGACTTTGTAGTCATATTCTTATACTTAATCATACTTAACTATTTCTGAGTTATCTGGTAAGCATACAGTATGTACGTATATATATATATATATAATAATATATATAGTATAATACAAGTATATTCTTAACCTTAGATATACCTACTACTAATCTATATATAATAAATATATATATTATAAATATATATCAAGTTAAAAGGTTTATTAGGGAGAGAGCGTAGGAACAGAGCGATCACACTTTAATACACGCCCCACAAATTTGCCGAGAGATGTTCAACATGAATGGTTGCGCTGCGAGTGGATACCGAAGCGCATCCACCAATTACTCAAAGAAGACTCTCTCAATCGAACCTTTAATTTAATTTTCCCCTTCCCTCATCCATCAAAGGACCTCCAATCAATCTCGGAGGCCATTCACCTGTAAAAACATCAAAGTAAAATCTCACAATCAGGAAATTTACGAAAATTGTTCAAATTTATTGAATATATTATAGGATAAATCCATGTTATTTGATTTTTTAATATCGGATTACTTTTGGGATTTAAATTTGATTGTGTTAATGTGAGTATGTAGGTTATTCATGTATTTAAAAATCACTTCTCACACCTCATAATATATATATATGATATATATATATATATATATTATACTATATATTATATATATATATATATTATATAATATATATATATATATATATATATATATATATATATATATATATATATATATATATATATATATATATTGTGACAGTAGGGATCAACCAACTAAAATACGGAGGAGCAGATAGATACTTCTTTTTAGAATGGCATATATCGTCTGGCTACAAAAGTTGAAGTGATTGTTCGTAAAGAATTAAAAATTTGGAAGATTTTCAAAGTTTAAAAAAAAGGACTAAGGTAAACTGAATAGACTTACAAAGGAAACATCAAATTAGTGTCTCTTGGATAAATCTATTTAAAAGGATTTCAATCTTCCCCACGATTGGGTAAGCATTTTTAAAGTAAAATTAGTTAACTAATAAATTAGGTTACGGGTTCTTTAGAAACTAAGTTTATAGCGATTAAAACATTGGTTAAAGCTATTAGGGGAAAGTTTAAGCTATTTTGTCATTTTGTGAAATGGAATTTATCAAATCAGTGCTAAATATTTTAAAGTGATGAAATTTGTATTAGGAAGCGGTATTAAAAGTGTATCTAGGAAGATTTAAAAATATATTAGTTATATTGTGTTAAAAATAAATGAATTTAAGAGGTTAAAAGGATAAATAGGAACTGGATACACAAAAAGGAAATTATAGATGCATTCTAAATATTAGATGATGCAGCAATTTGGATCTGAAAAATAGGATAAAACTATTAAAGTATTTGGGAATTAAATAAGCAAGTAGCAAAAATAGAAAGAAGCATTGTGTGAAATTGAGAAATGAAAAGGTCGCACTTACATTCTAGATTTCATTGAACGACAAGTCAAAGCTAATAACATTTGCAACTTGTTTAATTCTGAATTCTAAAATAAAAGAGATACAATAATATTATATTATATTGTAAAATATACTGAACAAAAAAGAAAAAATATTACACGTAGAGAGATTAATACAATATTGCATGAGCCAAAGAAGGTTTGTGACGTTATTATTGATTGGCAATGTAAGAAGGTTTAGCTCACTAAATATCTGAGCTAGAAACTTCTTCTAATGGACATTTCCATAATATAGCAAACCATTTTCCGACAATGTAGAAGATCAAGATGCTGAGATGCTTGCTTACCGTTTTGAAATAAGAAAACTAAGTACAGTAACTTCTATGACCTTAATTATATACCAAGACAAGTCTGAGCCACACTCAAGAACCCGTACTTTGAATGTATGCAACATGGTTGAAGTACGATATTAAAAATTTTACAGAGATACAACATTTTCACAATATCACTACTTACTTAACAACAATTATAATTATAACTAAGACAGGATGGGATGGTCCTGGTCCGGTGTAAGATGGTGCTTGAAGTGGTGAGTGAAGTAGAAAAACTATTTTTTTTAGTCACAAAAATAATCGGAAAGAGAGAGAAAGACTTGACAAAAATAGCGCCAAAATCAAATACGTATGATCTATTAAAAACCGATTAAGATATACAATGAAAATAATAATTTGAGAAACTTTTCTAAAATATAAAATCTGATAGAGGAGACTAATCATTTAATTTATTTAAATATAAAAATATCTACTGTAGGTAAATATGCTGATGAGAGAATGTACTAGAACGTGAACCTGAGTGAGAGAGAAATACTAATTAAATAATTATTATAAATGAATATATATTTAATCAATTCAAGAATTACATAGAACCTTAACATGCTACCGCTCACTACAATATGAAGCGTAAAAATCGTGATAAATCTAAAGGAAAATTTTATAATAACTATAAGAGGAAGATAGAAAAAGACAAATAAATAATTATATATAAATATAATAAATAATGTATAGTATATTAATTATATTATTATAAGAGTATAATTAATTATTAAATAAATTATATATATTATCTAAAGGAAAATTTTCATTAATACTATAGAGAAGATAAAAAAGACAAATATAGCAATTTAAGTAGACCGGAGATAATATAATATTATAAATATAAGACTTATATAATTATATATTTAATATATAATTAATAATAATAGAATAAATCATAAGTTTGAAGAACCATGAACTCATCCATTAAAGTAATTTACATACATACTAAGAATACATTATAATATGATATGAAATATAATATAATTATTTATAATATTATATATAATATATCAATAGCGAAGTCAAGATAGAATAAATTAAGTTTGACAGAACCATGAACGCATCCCATTACAGCAAGTAAATTGTAATCATATCCGATCTGTTAGTACACTGAAATGTTTGCAGTGAAATGAGTAGATTATATATGTAAAATATAGTACATACGTACCACCAAACACATCTCACGAGCTAACAATACTATTTCATTACACCAAATCAAAACCTACACTTACATTAAAACTTTCACGTTGGCAATATCCATGATATGATGAGGAGAAAATCTTATTACTCCATTTGATTCATATATTCCATCGACTAAATTAATGGAGATAAGACAGAGTAAATATTTTAAATTTTATCCAGAAAAATTAAATAACAATTAAACAAAAAAATAAAAATTTAATTTAATAAGTGTTAAATTATTGTTCTGCGAGAGAGAAAGAAAGTGGAAAATGTTAATAAGAAAGCTAAGAGTAAAATGGAAGATGGTAGAAGATGTCGCAAACAGTTATTATCATCAAACAGAAAAATTCCATATTAACATCTGAGAATAAATACTAAAACATACTGATATATACTTATTAGTACCATAAAGCTTCTCCATATATACTAACCTACATTTTTCAAACAAATATATTATCTATAAGATTATAATAACAATGATAATACAATAATAATAAAGAACAGGTTAAAATAAATAATAACACAAAATCTAAAAATATAAAATAATAATAATTTACATAATAAAGATAATATCTCTAAATTAGTTGGAATTTTATATAATAAAAAATTTAAACTTGTAACTTTAAAATTAACTCTATTAGATTATTCAAAAAATATACAAAAATTATAATAAATTTAGATTAAATTTTCGTGTTAATATACATTGGGATATATACCGCGCACTTTAACTATCGATAAACTGATACTTCTCTAATGAGATATAATAATTAGATATACATATTTATACCTCAATCCTAAGATAATCTTAAAGTAGATTTAACGCTCATAAATACAGATTATCACAATCTTGAAAATCACGATCATCAACATAATAATCAATAAATATATATTATATATATATATATATATATAATATATATATTATATACTTAGAGCTGAGATATATTATAATAACATAGACAGGAAAGAATAATCTGTTAAATTTAATTCATAAGATCTAACAGCAAAGAAAATAACTGTTCAATAAATAACAAAATAAGAATACTAATAAAAAATATTGCCCCACAAATCAAGATCTTTAAATATGGATTTAGCAATAACCAGTAATATATTAAATAAAATTATGGAAAAATTCGGAATATTTAAAACATTTTAAAAATTAATATTTATCCTCAATATAACAATAAACTAAATAATTTAAAATTATGAATCAAAATCATTTCTTATATTGATTAAATTAATATATAAACGAATATAATATATATATATAAATAATATAAATATAGAAGTAATAAACAAAAAATAAAATAAAATAAAAAAAAAAATTCTAGTAAACAAATGTTAATAATATATCTAGCATTATATAGCACATTTTTCTTTTTATTTTTAATTTAATTCCCAATTTAAATCGATAAATTGCTAAAACACGCTGGATGAAATAGATATTTTCACACAATCTTGAAACATAATACATTAGAAGAGATTAATTGTACTTTTCGTATTAGCTCATCTAATTAACTATAATCGAGCTTATATAAGTATATCTAAATTGAGGCATATTTAGTATTAATAACGGATATCTCAATCATGTTCCTGATTCGTGATATCTCGCTAGTTATAATATACTACGAGAATATTGAGATAATAATATTTAAATTATATTAGAAATTAACACATATAATCTATAAATTAACTGGTCTAGACTCTTTAATATGATTCACAACAATATAGCCATAATTTTAAATTTAGGAACATTCGAGTAATTATTAAAAAAATGAATCTACAGATTAGGATCATCGCAGGACGCATTTCTTCTATGAACTAAAGTCTTCTAGTTGATGCATCAATGCCATGTATTAATTACTAATTGCGCCCTTCTTTCATTTATACTATTCCGAAGTAGTCTATACGTCAATATACCTAATATCGGAAAGATCTGATCTTAGTTATATATAATAAGGGTAAAATATTTATAGGGTTTATGGGCATAAATGAAAAGAGCGTTAAAATTTACCAAGTTGGATAGAAAATAAACGCATAAACTGGAATCGTATATCACAGTAATCTAGGCATGCAAAACTTATCAGACTAAAAAAAATACTGTCATCATTTTGTTAATCTATTATGAGCAACAATCCTATTAACTTCTCATATACTACTCATAACACCTAATTCTTAATACACAATGTACTAATAATTTACAGAAATTTATTAAAACCTATATGACACATAGAGCACAACACAATCTAAACAATATAACTAAACAGTAATCTGCTCAGAAAATAAATATGAGAATTCCATTCAACACATACTCAGTATACTCTAGTATTATATCACAACCATATATAGTTGCAACAACAATATACCTACATCTTACTACTCTATCACACCTTCAGCAAAAATGCGCACCTAACCCTACTAACTATTCTTTAAAGCGCCGTACATAGCTCCAAACTAAGCACTCCTACACATACTAATCCTATAGAGTCTTAATCATTATTAATCACTTTGCTCTACAAAACAAATTCGATCCTACATCAATTATACACACACATACTAGTTCTTTCTTATTTCATATAATTCACACACTCGTAATCAACAGAATTCTTTAGGTCCGATTTCCACATTCAATACCAAGCATATTAAAAATAATTTTGGTTATTGAGTTAAGCTTAACGGGTAATCATCGACCCACAATATATATTATTTTTCATATCCTTGAATACATCATATGTTTCTATAAAAAAACATAGCAATCTACATAAACTATTCTTACATTCTTATATTAACAACTAAACAAATTTAATTTATTATTTTAAAAGTTTTACTTATATCCAACATAGACATTCCGACATAAATAGGTTTATCAAACAAAATCATTACCACTTACTTAGAATATTAAATATTATATTAAATTGTTACACTTTACTTGTTCTTTCATTTTTCAAAAAATATATAACAAACCAAATTCAATAATAATCATCTTTAACTAGTTCTTATATACTTCTTAAATAGCTTGTCAGAAAAAAAATACAGGGAAAGCAAACTAATAGACTTATATTTCTCTATAAAATTGCTTTTAAATATTAGTTATATGAGACTAAACAACTAGTGAGTACAAGCGGACGGGGGTTTCCAGCTCCAAGCGGGGAATCGAATGAGAGGTACAGCCCTAAGACAGAGCAAATGCCTGTAAAACAAGTGAAAAGCGACGAGAAACTGGTACCTTCATAAGTTGTTCCTCTAAATCTAATATAATAGATATAATAAATAAAAATATTAAATATTATAGTATTATAATATAAATATAATAATATATATATAATAATATAAAAAGAATAAAAACTCCACCTTCGGCAGGAGGCATAACTACTATAAGTTGAAAAAAATATTCATAAATTCAAAAGGCTAAATAAATACAACGACCAACTTATCCCCCCCTTCCTCCTCTCTCCCTCTCCTCCTCCTCCCTCTCGTCTCCCTCTCGCCCTCTCTCCTCCTCTCCCCCCTCCTCTCATCCAATCTCCCTCCCCTCGGGACTGCCACGGGGGAATAAATTGTTCGATTGCTATGAGTTTTCCCTTTTTTTCCTTTTCAATCTTATAGTAAGAAAATCCTTCTATAAACTTGGCGGAATTAAGACTCTATTATTCATTATTAATAATTATTATATATCTATAAATATTCTTATATATATATAATATATTATATATAACATATATTAGTTAAAAAATAATATCACTTTTCAGACACACTCCCATACCTACACATCTACATCTAACCTACCAATATAATAATATATATATAATAATAAAAATCTATTATAATAAAATATATATCTAATATTAAAAAATATAATAAAAATATATAAATAAATTATATATAATAATAAATATATATATATAATAATTAAAATAAATAATATAAATAAATATAAAATATAAATCATAATAAATAAATAATAAATATAATAATAAAAATATAAAATTAAATATTTAATATAAAATAGAATAACACAATAATAATTAATATATATAAAGCCATCCTAAAACCAAGAATTGAAAAGATGAAACTGTAAAACATCTTTTGGAGCACCAAACGACAAACACAACAAAAACTTAAATCCACAAATAAAAAAAAAGAACGAAAATAAAAAGCAAAAAGATTAAAGTTAACTGGATTAAAACCAACAATAGTACTTTCTCACCCAAATTTGGGAAAAATATAAAAAAAAAATATCAAGGTAAGCAAAACAAATGTCAAAATTAAAAAAATTGTATAGATAAACAACCGGCAATAAAGAATGACGGAGGCAGGAACCCAGGAATTAAATAACCCATGATGAGAATGTCATTAGAAACCACCGTAGATTTATTGACTCTCCACAATTAAACACAACACCTCTAAAAGAAGAAGAATCGAACATCGAAAGCAATGTATGGAATCTGCAATTTAATTTACCGACGATGGGAACGAAAAATCGGTTTCTGAAATGATAAAAACAGAGAAAATATAAAGGTCATCGTTGAAATATAAAGACTAACAAAGGATCATTTTAGGAATGAAAAAATAAATAAAACTTGGGATAAGAATGATAAGATTATAGAAGATAAGATGAATGTCATAATTAAAAGTTAAAAAAAAGGGGTTAGAATAATAAAGACCTAAGGAACCTACCACGTACTATCAATATAATTGGATGGTGGAAGGGTACATCACGATCGACAAATGAAAAAGAGCAACACAGATATCAGGAGAACACAAGAAAAGAGTAAAGAACAACAACCAATAAGTAAAGGATTGCCGTCAAGCCACTGGGGCCGGAAAAACTCCTTATCGCAAGGGACAATAACTGCAAAAAAGAGGAGAAAAAGAAATCATTAACTAGATTTTTCAATTCAACGGGCATTAGAAAGAATAAAAGCTTAAAGTGATTTTCCAAACTTTCTCTGATTAAATAAAAATTCATGAAAACAACAATACTAAATGGGCAAGACCGGAAAACACCTAAGTAGCAGGCGATCACTTAGAAGAAGACAAATGATAAACTAAAGAAATTTACCAGGATACAAATACAACCACACGAAATACTGTCAATTACCGGGGCTCTCCCACCTAACCAGATAATAGTAAAAATCAATAAATAAAATAAAAAAGTCATAAATGAAAATAAAATAAAGTATATATAATTGTAATATTAGGTAATCAACTATCAAGGTGAACCTGAGGCCGGAGTAAGGAAATGTATTAAAAAACCGAGTGAAATATATTAAAAAACCGAGTGGACCCGGAGTTTAAAAAAAAAATAAATAAATAAATTCTTTTCAATATAAAATAGTTTTAAAATGGTGAAGCCGTGATTGTAGAGGACGGAAATTGGAAAAGTGTTGAATTTCGATGTTTTACGAGATGGAGATGGTTTGCAACTTGTTTAAGATATATAATTGATGTCAGAGTAAATTAGAATGGGCAAGAAATGAGCTAGGATTAAATTTTAAACGAGGGTAATTTATTCTATTAAGTTCAAATTTAAGTTTTATTGGGCGATATTAGTCACTTAACTGCTTAGTTATAGAGGGCAAGATTAATTATCTTCATAGCTCTATAGAGGGCGAAAATAGTTACGTTCTTAGTTTTAGAGGGCGAGATTATTTACCTTAGTTTTAAAGGGAGAGACTAGTTACCTAAGATTAATTATCTTCGTAGCTCTAGAAGGTGAGAATAGTTACGTTCTTAGTTTTAGAGGGCGATATTATTTACCTTAGTTTTAAAGGGAGAGACTAGTTACCTAAGATTAATTATCTTCATAGCTCTAGAGGGTGAGAATAGTTACGTTCTTAGTTTTAGAGGGCGATATTATTTACCTTAGTTTTAAAGGGAGAGACTAGTTACCTAAGATTAATTATCTTCATAGCTCTAGAGGGTGAGAATAGTTACGTTCTTAGTTTTAGAGGGCGATATTATTTACCTTAGTTTTAAAGGGAGAGACTAGTTACCTAAGATTAATTATCTTCATAGCTCTAGAGGGTGAGAATAGTTACGTTCTTAGTTTTAGAGGGCGATATTATTTACCTTAGTTTTAAAGGGAGAGACTAGTTACCTAAGATTAATTATCTTCATAGCTCTAGAGGGTGAGAATAGTTACGTTCTTAGTTTTAGAGGGCGATATTATTTACCTTAGTTTTAAAGGGAGAGACTAGTTACCTAAGATTAATTATCTTCATAGCTCTAGAGGGTGAGAATAGTTACGTTCTTAGTTTTAGAGGGCGATATTATTTACCTTAGTTTTAAAGGGAGAGACTAGTTACCTAAGATTAATTATCTTCATAGCTCTAGAGGGTGAGAATAGTTACGTTCTTAGTTTTAGAGGGCGATATTATTTACCTTAGTTTTAAAGGGAGAGACTAGTTACCTAAGATTAATTATCTTCATAGCTCTAGAGGGTGAGAATAGTTACGTTCTTAGTTTTAGAGGGCGATATTATTTACCTTAGTTTTAAAGGGAGAGACTAGTTACCTAAGATTAATTATCTTCATAGCTCTAGAGGGTGAGAATAGTTACGTTCTTAGTTTTAGAGGGCGATATTATTTACCTTAGTTTTAAAGGGAGAGACTAGTTACCTAAGATTAATTATCTTCATAGCTCTAGAGGGTGAGAATAGTTACGTTCTTAGTTTTAGAGGGCGATATTATTTACCTTAGTTTTAAAGGGAGAGACTAGTTACCTAAGATTAATTATCTTCATAGCTCTAGAGGGTGAGAATAGTTACGTTCTTAGTTTTAGAGGGCGATATTATTTACCTTAGTTTTAAAGGGAGAGACTAGTTACCTAAGATTAATTATCTTCATAGCTCTAGAGGGTGAGAATAGTTACGTTCTTAGTTTTAGAGGGCGATATTATTTACCTTAGTTTTAAAGGGAGAGACTAGTTACCTAAGATTAATTATCTTCATAGCTCTAGAGGGTGAGAATAGTTACGTTCTTAGTTTTAGAGGGCGATATTATTTACCTTAGTTTTAAAGGGAGAGACTAGTTACCTAAGATTAATTATCTTCATAGCTCTAGAGGGTGAGAATAGTTACGTTCTTAGTTTTAGAGGGCGATATTATTTACCTTAGTTTTAAAGGGAGAGACTAGTTACCTAAGATTAATTATCTTCATAGCTCTAGAGGGTGAGAATAGTTACGTTCTTAGTTTTAGAGGGCGATATTATTTACCTTAGTTTTAAAGGGAGAGACTAGTTACCTAAGATTAATTATCTTCATAGCTCTAGAGGGTGAGAATAGTTACGTTCTTAGTTTTAGAGGGCGATATTATTTACCTTAGTTTTAAAGGGAGAGACTAGTTACCTAAGATTAATTATCTTCATAGCTCTAGAGGGTGAGAATAGTTACGTTCTTAGTTTTAGAGGGCGATATTATTTACCTTAGTTTTAAAGGGAGAGACTAGTTACCTAAGATTAATTATCTTCATAGCTCTAGAGGGTGAGAATAGTTACGTTCTTAGTTTTAGAGGGCGATATTATTTACCTTAGTTTTAAAGGGAGAGACTAGTTACCTAAGATTAATTATCTTCATAGCTCTAGAGGGTGAGAATAGTTACGTTCTTAGTTTTAGAGGGCGAGATTATTTACCTTAGTTTTAAAGGGAGAGACTAGTTACCTAAGATTAATTATCTTCGTAGCTCTAGAAGGTGAGAATAGTTACGTTCTTAGTTTTAGAGGGCGATATTATTTACCTTAGTTTTAAAGGGAGAGACTAGTTACCTAAGATTAATTATCTTCATAGCTCTAGAGGGTGAGAATAGTTACGTTCTTAGTTTTAGAGGGCGATATTATTTACCTTAGTTTTAAAGGGAGAGACTAGTTACCTCCTTAGTTTTAGAAATTGTGACATTATTTTTGAAATGGATATTGAAGGGAATTTGAAGTGGATGAACCGAAATAGACAAATAAAAAAAAATTTGGAGAAAAAAAAGCCGCAAGGATTTCTGCGTTAGAATTGAGTTTGAATGGAGTATTCTAAAAAAAATTGATAGATTCTTGGTATATTGTCAAATTGAGGGAAGGGTTGTGGCTTTAGAAGGGAGAGGGTGGGAGTAGGAAGAGTACGGCCACTCCCTGCTTGTCGTGGTAGATTGGTTACATAAACAGGAAAAACTATGATCATATTTAGAGTGAGAGGAAGTGAAAGTTTTATCCTTTTTTAATAATAAATAATAATAATAATATAAGAGATATTCTAGTATAATATTCTCTTATGTATATAGTTCTTAAAATATAATACGCAGACTATAAAATATATACTATCGTTATAAGTATACTCTCCTCATAAATTATATACATTCACATATATATATATATATATATATATTATATAGTTATATATATATTATATATATATATATATATATATATTATAGATTATATATTATATATATATATAAATATATATCGCCTAATTTGGGGATGAGGTCATTATATATATATATAATATTAATTAATATCACAATTATCTCAATATATATATATAATAATAGATTCTATTAAAAATTATCATTTCAAAATATACATAGAAGTTTACTGGTTTATCTAATATAAACTATCTACAAGTAGTGATTTTCAGAAACTTGCCAGCGCCAATATTCTCTAGGATTTTAAGTCTATGGCTTGCCCAATCTTGACTATCTCACAATGCTAGAACATAGATATACTTAAGTATATTATCCTACCCTAATAATATTAGGGGAAAGAAAGTCCTTTATCATTGTACAATGAACGTAATAAGGTATGATCAATCATGAAGGTCTCATACAGGGCTTATTTTATTCATATGAACGTCATCTTAGAGTAATGTTCAAAGTGGGCCTCCTCTTCCTGAATGTAGCATTCTGCACGACGTATCCATCGCTTTCGGCACGCGTATAACATCAACAGCAAAGCGTGTATTTGAGATTTGTCTTCCGTGCACACCACGATTCCGATTTTTGTAGCCTCCACTCTTTGCTATCTCTCAAACATCACGTAGAATAGACCATGAGACCTCATCCAGTCCCACAGAAGTAATCAATGGCGTTAAACTCAGAGAGAGGATCGCTGTCGGCCCATTTCAGAGAAGCCTTTGCGCCTTTACATCAGATGATCGTAGTTGTATATCTTAAATATATGTTCGATATATGCAGAATAGTGACGCCGGCTGCAAACCTCCGTATCATCGCATAACCACACTCTCCTCCCTATGGGATAATTTCGTGCGAATGATAGCTTGATACGAAAGCTCAGGTATGATGCTGCAAAAATGCAGGTAAGTTACCCCCTAGAAACGCCTAGGTGCCAAAAGAAGTGGCCGAATATAATTATCGCCTAGACTGACAAACTGCATCACATAGACACCACAGACATTTAATGAATAAGGTGTGTGGATAATCTACTGTAACTTATTAGTATGAGGGTTTTCCATCATTCAGTATGGTGTTGAAATTAGTAATCCCATTCCATTGGTAAAGCAGGAATATTCAATCGGTAACGAGCATGCGGCTCAGGAAGTTAGGTTCTCGTGTGCATTTTCGAATTAAACCCACTGGAAAATATCTGCCTTGTCATAATCATGTGGTTGCAGCTCTTGCACATGGGTAACAAGAAATTGGTATATCTCGGTTATAAACTAATTTTAAAATAAACATGTTAATGTAACCTTTATTGTTGTATTGTGGTAGAGAACCGTACCTAAAATATTGCCGTGCAAATTCCGAAACACCCTGTATATATACTGTATATATATAATATAAACACTATATATATATAACATTAAATTAAATACGATGGATTCATTGAATATTGACGTAAAAGGATGAAATATGGTATACGCAAATTCTTATATTACAAAATAACAATACACTACAAACTACCAAGCTACAGATATATAGTCCACTATTATATAACGATAAATACCACTCAGAAATGAGTCCTAAACAATAATATATACACTATGGATAAACAACACCTGCGTACTATTGCATCATAATCACGAGTATTAAGGTCTATGTTCTCTACAGTATATAATAATAGACTTTATAACCAATGGTCTGCCGCGACTTGGCTAACATTAATACGAAATCTATACTTGCCTCAAATTCCTAATAAAAATATTTGTTCAAGAATTGGCTCTTTAAAATCTGTAAAAACTCTTTCCTATGACTTAACTTCGCTATTATTATTTATCATTATTTATTATTATTATTATTATTATTATCATTATTAATATTATTATTATTATTATATTTTATTATATTATTCTTATTAATATATTATTATTATTATATATTTATATTCATGTAATTAATTATTATTATTATTATATTATATTATTATATATTATTTTAATTATTATATTATATATTATTCTTTTATTATTATTATTTAAAATATGTATTTATTATTATTTAATATCATTATATTATTATTATATTATATTCATATATTCATTTTATTATTATCATTAACTATTTATCTTTTTGAATTATTATATATTATTATTATTATATATATATATTATACTTACATATATTTTTATTATATTATCTATTTATTTTCTCTTATTTTTATTTTATATTCATATTTGTTATCAATATTAGTATATTATAATTCCAATTAAATTAATATATACATTATTAAATATATAATATATATGTATTATTAAATTATTATTGATTATTGAGAGATATCTCATTGTGGTTCATTATTGCTGCAACTTAATTATTTCTGAGTGACGCCATATTCAAAGAACGATTTCATTATTATTTATAATTTGGGAAATACTTGACGACCGTGTCTTTATTATCATAATATAGCCCTAGAATCTCTGAAATGTCTGCACTAGGCCCAATTGGTGGCCGCAGATAATCGGATCATAGTATTAGCGATAGGCTCTAGTGCTATGATTGCGTGGGAAGGTCACTGACTCCGGGATTTATATATATATCATATATTATAATATATATATATATATACATATATACATATAGGTGGACAAAATGGACTAGCCCTAAGGTACTTAATTATTGCCGGGGTCCTGAGGTATATATTAGGTATAGTTTTTATCTGTATAGAAAACCTATACATAATAGAATATAAAGGTATTAAATCTGCACTTAATATATAATATAATTATATATATAATAAATATGATAGGATTTAAATATTGGGCATATATATTGCAAATTGGTGAGGATTATAGTTTTATTGTAAATCTAAGAACAATAAATATGGGTATATATGGAATATATAGAAATTAATATGCATTTCTTCACGTAGAATTAGTAATATACCACCTATATATATAGCGTGTTGCGAATGCATGACAACTATATATATTATCATATCAGATCCTTTTAACACACTTAGTGAGCCATCCTCTCAAACGCTATAATAGAAAGTTGTGAAATCTCAAGATACAGTTTATGAAGTTGCTACCACTTTTTCAAGGTACATATTCGAGCCAGGTGTTCAGCCTGTCTTATCCCTCGTTGTGCGCAGTCTTTATATTTTTTTGAGATATTTATGGACGTGTGGATATGAGATCTCGGTTGTATAGCCTGCCTCGGTATATTTGACTCATTGTCGCCGACACTGTCGCGGTGAAACCGCGGAGAACGCTATGTATATAATCTGTAATCGCTTAGCTGCTTTACTGCTCTTCTCGATGTAGCAGAGAAATCAATTTGACTATATGAGAGTGTACTTCTCTGCCACCTTCAAAATATTAGGAGGCGAAGGCAGGTAAGGACAGGCCTGGACACCTGGTGATTCTCGTTGAATCGGGAGTTCTCGTGTTTTGCTATACATAGGAAAGGACGAAACGTGTGGCTGTGCGACGAATATCTACTTTTTATTGAGTTGGAGGAATTAGACTTTCTATGGTAATAATTAGCATCGGTATATATTATATTTGATCTCTACATTATTCGAGCCTATATGCTATGTGGATCAATTCGTAGAAGGCATGATATTTACTTTATACTTCCTCATTTTAATGTTCTTATTGTTTACACATAATTATTATATTAGAGTTATAATATATATATATATATATATTAATATTTCATATATTTTATCTATCAAATAGGAAATATTTAAACGAATATTAATGTTTGAAACCTTTACATATGATATTAATATAACTCTTCAAAACTAAATTTCTTAATGTAAAAAAAAAAAGAAACTTCATTGCGTTTTTATTTCAGGAATAATAAAATAATCATTAAAAGACTTTAAACTTGATAAAATAAAATTTTTTCTTTTTTATTTAAAGATTTTAGTAGTCAAATTGATTAAAATGTGCAAAAAGATTCTCAAAACACATATGTATACATTAATTGATTTCAGAAAACACCCAATTAACAGACATAAATATTATTATATATTATATACTATATATAATAGTATTATATATTAATATATTATATATATAAATATATATATTATATATTATATTATTATATATATTAATATATTATATATATAATATATATATTATTATATATCTATATTACAATATATATATATATTATATTTAATTATTTTTTCTTCTTATTCCATCCCTCATTTGAGCTAAATACCACAGACTGGGTATTAAAATTTGGTGAGCCATATAACTTTAATTTATGAAATAACATTACTATAGTTAATAAAATAGGTAAGTAATTACATGAAACATGACCTAGATTTACGAAAAGAAACCCACTTTCTAATGCCATCTCCTCAAACCCTTAAGTGCAAACCTGTCGTAGTCTCAGATACATTCCATAGCTTTACACTCACTCATTACGAGATAGACCAACTGTTGATGATATCTCGTCAGTGTTGGGATTATTTTACATTTTCACTATGCTTGGCTCACTAACTTATATAATGTACCACACTATTCTAGAAAACCACTTCAAATACTTCACTTCTATTTAATTACCATTCCTTATCTATAGCTGAAACCAAACTCTAACATTATATTTTCCTTTTATGACTTATCACCAACTTATTCTTCGAGTTGTTACAGAATTAGAAGTATATATAGCTTGTGCTCTGTCAGCAACCTGCACGTTTAAATAAATTCACTCACAACTATTTGGTACTCATAAGTACCATATCAAGAATTGACTACATAGCTGGGATTTTACTCTGTAATCTCTATTTGCGTAACACGATTGGTAGTACACAGATCCCATACTCTTATCACTGATAATTTATAATAGTGTATATATATAATCTTCTTTATTAATTCTCAATTTACTCTATTTCGATTTAATATTATCATCAACAATACTTACCCTATACTTTTCATTCTCATCATTTTATTACAAATTTACTACTCACACATAATTATTACGTCCTTAAGAATTATTTACATCGTAAATATAACATAACTGTAGTCATCATTTAATATACTACCAGTCCTAATCCACACTTATTCCACACTTATCTCAATTATATATCACCTCATTATAGTTATCACTACTATTTATATATCAATTAAATACTAGGTTAACTAACATTACCACTATCATATTATATATAAAAATTCCTAGGTTCACGAGCACTCGGTAATTATTTACCTTTTCTTCTTTCCACCAAAGATTTTATTGCATCAGCATCAACCATATTCCTATCAGTTACACGACCCGCCATGTGCAACTATTATCCTTAATACACTATACTCAAATTTTATTACATCCGTTTCTTATTCCATATTCAAACACTGAAATACCAAATGCTAAAACTCCGTCGAAATATTGGCTTTTTCAAGCAAATGTTCGAAGCATACACTCAAGACTTCACACAACTAATGATTTCATTTTGCAAGCTGTGAAACAAGAGATGCCTATACCTATCAATAATCACTGCTATTATTACATTATTACTTTAAATTACTCTTTATACTACCTACATAGATACTCAAAACCTCTATTCCAATCTATCATACAAATCTTTCTTTGATATGTTTCACGGTTCGACAGTAAATCGTAAATACCTTTGCTTGACAGGAGCGTAGTCAGCAATGTGAATCTTCTAATACAGTCATTTGGATACCAATTCATCCTCTCACTATGCAATATACATTAGCTATAGTAATACTTTCATCCATGTATCGACCCCATTCTTCCATATCATACAATTTAAATAACTAACTTAGAGACACTAGTTCTCGGCAAAAACTTCGCCTGTCTGTACAAATACATGTCATATAATTAATATTAGAGAACTATACTACATTATTTTCTTCACTCATATTTTATACTTAGCGTGTACACGCACACGTTGTGTTTTTCCAAACTACTCATATGCATCATTTATGTGGTTTATTATAATCTTACTTCATGATCGACAAGCCACTACCCATCCTGAGGAGCGAGTAAGTTTACAAATAATTAAAGCACCTCCGCCATTATATAGAGCAATTTCTCAATAAAATATGTATATACCGACACTAGTCCATAACCCGACTGAATGTCCGGTAGACCAGAGAACTCCAATACTTAACAAATTCTCATAATGGCTAGTGTGATAATCTCTCTCCACTTTTCTTTCAAGACATAGTAATGCTTCAATGTAATAAATCTATATCTTGTGGCAGGTGATCTAGCACACTCTAGCCTAAGGTTATGATTCTTACTTTATATTCTCAGAACTTCCTTTACACTGGCACTTAGGAAAAAAATTAAATGGGAGGTGGTCTTTACAGCACATCCAAGCTTTCCGAGTAGTATGCGTATTATATTAAAAATTCGTAAAGGAGCGTTTGGAGTGATAGGGGCAGGTGATATTAGTATATAGGTACTGTTCCACTACTCTTCAATAATTACCATTAAGAATGACAAAACATCTCTCTTCTTCGCTCACTCGCTCACTCTCTTAATCAACTTTACCTTTATACGAGGGTCATGTCTATTCACTCTGCTCTGGTCGGTGTTTCCACATCCTTAGCGTGCAATTATTGCTGATTAGGAATATCCTGAAATAGTAACCTTCATAAAACTACGAAAACATTTTGCCTATACACCACAAACTATTTATACAGTATTACTCAATCACCATCTCTATAACCTAATATCAATCTAACATAATATCATCACTAATATATCCTTCTTAGACATTTTCACTACCAGCAATTCCCATCTTTATACCTGTACGATTATTACTATTTTTCAACTTAGGTATTTCTACTTATTTTTTTTTTAACTAAAGTTAACATCTCACGGGCATGCCCTATTTAGCAATAGGAGGGGACTTTCTAGGATAATTATAATTTCATACCTAGGATCCGAACTAGGGATTATACGAAATCCCGAACCTATTATCTTATACGCCTATTAGCGACTTCCCGTATCCGTTATAACTTCTACTTAATACCGTTTGAGCCTATCACGGTAGCGTTTATTCACAAAAATATACATTACTTATATTAGTATAATCTTTTATCACACCATTACAAATTAATAATTATATTTAAATACACATAACTATCAGCACATCCTTTATAATATACTCCAAAATAGTTATGTAACAGTTATAAATTTTTGAACTGCTCCATCCACCTATCATTAATATCACTCACTAAACTATTATCTTATCAAATATCAGACACTAAAATAGCTACAAACACTATTACGTATATATTTATATTATAATATGAAAATTTCCCCGTATTCTCTTTACTATTAAAAACTTTTCCAATAATCCCATTTAACAGAATAGCTTTCCTATATTCCTCCTTTGCAGGTTCCCATTTAATCATTACTACTTATAATATAATATAATATATACCATTTAAACGTTATAAAACATCAAACAACTTTTTTTTCCTTCTCTTTTACTTTCTTCCTCTCTTCCTCTCTTCCTTCTTACATATATTTACATACAATTTTCTTGTCGAAACATATTTCATTACATTGGCATTTATAGTACATACTTCAATAACTACTTTCTTTTATATTTTAACCGATTGTCCACACTATATATACTATTCGTTCACACATTCAAATATTGACTTATTCTTACTTTCTTAACCTATTAGCACATATTACCTTACACATACATCTCTTTATAGATTACTACTTAACAATACGTTTATTACATTTGAGACCCAAATTATTCATAGTATTTTCAAGTTAGTACAATTACATCAATTGGATTTTTGCAAGTGCCCCTAAATACTACTATTACTATAATATAAAATTTACACTTAGATTCTATTTTGACATCTCATTACCATATGTTTATCTTATCTATTCCACTAAACTTCTTTCCTTTTATTACATGTCAATTATTATATTACCCTCTCTAATACTTATAACCTTTTTTGGTTAGTTCTATTTATCTCACTCTTAAAATATTCTTATAATATTAAAAATGGTAAAAACTATATAAACGTGGCATTTGCGGAGGCATATAACATCAATTATGTGGCGTAATAAATCAACCACCTATAAGAGAATGGTCTGACATTAATTATTCCCCACACACCCACCACCTCCACAAAACATGAACTACACAGTAACAACAACGGAAATTAACACCATCAAATCACACACCACTCCACCACCTTCCTAAACTCGCTGGAGACAGAGTGTTTCATTACTATCAACCTACTTCATCAACTTCGTGATAGGAGTATCTTGTCCAGTAAACAATATGAGCTCAATATTGGTGCTCTTCGCAAAGACTTCTTCTAGACAATATTTGAATCTAATCACACTCACTTGGGATCCTACTTGCCATTCATCGTTCATACAGGTGTTTCACTCGAAACCGACAATTTTATTTTGAAAACCTTTCAATCATATTAAATTTCACTTCTTTCGATACGAATAAACTATCGCAATTCTCAATGATGACATTATCTAAGTCACCACCAGCACGACTATCGTCTTTTTAACCTAGCCGACCCACCCACATTACACATTTTTCAACCGATAATATATGAAACATCATTCTACCTAGATCGTCTTCTCTCTCAAACATCTCTCTCACCCTCTTCTTCTCCTCTCATTTCACTCCATTCCTCTCTAAGATAGCTATCTATGTGCTACACCACATCGCCTTCACACTTTCAAATTTAATCCTTTCAGTATTCTACGTACTTCGCTACAAACAAACATGGCACCATAGCTCTAATGCCGAATAAATTACTTATCACAACTCGCAAACTCCTCTCTTCCCCCCTCTCAATTCCTCTCACTCCAGCTCACACATAACATTTTCACCCACACCACCTCGTCCCACCTTACTTCACTTTCTTTCATCTTTTCTTTCAATCCAGATACAAACCCAGAGTTACTACTTCTAAATATCCTCATCGCACTCCTTTCTCTCTTCACCGATCGGATCAATGATAATTCCACTAACAATTCCATGTTTCATACAGTTTCATACAGTTTCATACAGTTTCATACAGTTTCATACCAGTTTCATAACAGTTTTCATACAGCTTCTCAGTAAGTATACCAATGCTCGTTTATACGCGATCCCCACGACCAGGTTCGAGGGCTTAACAGTGAGATTCATAGGTCAAATTATAAATGATAACGGGACCCCATACATACTACTATACTGTTCTTTAAAGTCGTCTCTTACGACCACGCAGAGCCGTACTTCTGGAATTTTTTCTTTCTCTCTCCCCCCCCCCCCACACACATCACGGATATCTCTTTGTGGCCTCATACGAGCACGAGATACGTTATGGACATATTTTTTCATACCCCACATACAGCGGAATACTAAATATTATAACCTACTCTCACCTCACCTATATATATATATATTAATATACTTATATATATATATATATATATATATAATATTATAATATAATATATATTATATATATATATATATAAGTCTATAAATTGGTGGAAGTTTCAGAAGCCCACTAAACCCACCAAGTTCTGGTAACCAAGGAAAATTCAAAGGCAGACGTGCCACCACACATGACCCTTGAAGTGTGCAAATCAAAGGATAATGGAAAAATGAGAGAAAATAAAATATTTTTTTTAAGCTTTACCATTTAGTTCTTAGTTAAGATTGAGCTTAATAGGCCGTGTATGAGGTAAGAGAGCTGAACAAAGAAAGAATGAGACTATCGAAAGACGACACACGAAAGCTCTCCTCTCTATTTGTCTCTCTCGTCTCACTCATCTCTCTCTCTCTCTCTCTCTCTCTCTCATCTCTCTCTCTCTCTCTCTCTCTCTCTCTCTCGAAAGTTCTCCTAATAGGATGACTTATGGGACCGTATAATTCTGAAGAAGCGATGTTTGTCGTGAGGGCGATATTTCAAGGAGGGTGGTGAAACAATTTTGAAGGGCTGAAAAAGATTGGGAAGAGTCCAGTGATAGAAAGGAGAGATAAGTGGAAGCCCTAGCTCCAACCTATCAAGGACCACAGATTTTGTATGCTGAAGCCCACAAGAGGCGAACAGCCCCTATCAACAGAGGCATTTAACTGGATCAGTATTAAGAATCTTTAAAGTGCCTCAGCTTCCAATCTCTTGGAACTTTGTTAAGTGTGAGAGATACTTATTGTGCTCTTCCATAAAAAAGATAACGAAAAAAGAGAATACCAAGAATATTAAGGGTGGAAGAAGGTTTGAGTTATGTGTCGTCGAAGATGTGAGTGTGTGGAAGACTACGTTGATTAGATAGAAAAGAATGCTGAAAGACTGACTACTTTGATTAGATAGAAAAGGATGCCGAAAGAATACCAAGAATATTAAGGGTGGAAGAAGGTTTGAGTTATGTGTCGTCGAAGATGTGAGTGTGTGGAAGACTACGTTGATTAGATAGAAAAGAATGCTGAAAGACTGACTACGTTGATTAGATAGAAAAGGATGCTGAAAGACTACGTTGATTAGATAGAAAAGGATGCTGAAAGACTATCAACGTATACACGTATACGTTGATTAGATAGAAAAGGATGCTGAAAGACTACGTTGATTAGATAGAAAAGGAGGCTGAAAGACTACGTTGATTAGATAGAAAAGGATGCTGAAAAACTACGTTGATTAGATAGAAAAGGATGCTGAAAGACTACGTTGATTAGATAGAAAAGGATGCTGAAAGACTACGTTGATTAGATAGAAAAGGATGCTGAAAGACTATCAACGTATACACGTATACGTTGATTAGATAGAAAAGGATGCTGAAAGACTACGTTGAATAGATAGAAAAGGATGCTGAAAGACTATGTTGAATAGATAGAAAAGGATGCTGAAAGACTATCAACGTATACACGTATACGTTGATTAGATAGAAAAGGATGCTGAAAGACTACGTTGATTAGATAGAAAAGGATGCTGAAAGACTACGTTGATTAGATAGAAAAGGATGCTGAAAGACTGACTACGTTGATTAGATAGAAAAGGATGCTGAAAGACTACGTTGATTAGATAGAAAAGGATGCTGAAAGACTACGTTGATTAGATAGAAAAGGATGCTGAAAGACTGACTACGTTGATTAGATAGAAAAGGATGCTGAAAGACTGACTACTTTGATTAGATAGAAAAGGATGCCGAAAGACTACGTTGATTAGATAGAAAAGGATGCTGAAAGACTACGTTGATTAGATAGAAAAGGATGCTGAAAGACTACGTTGATTAGATAGAAAAGGATGCTGAAAGACTATCAACGTATACGTTGATTAGATAGAAAAGGATGCTGAAAGACTACGTTGAATAGATAGGATAAGGAAGAAATGATAGACAGAACATCATTAATGTAAGGCAAAAAAAGAGCTAAGGATAGGATAGAACTCTCAGAAACAATTTTATTGATTGTTTTAAAATTTTAATTGATAACTGTCTACAATTTCAATATAGGTGGTCCAAAAATAAAATCTGAGAATTTAAATATCAAAAAGAAATTTAAAAATCAAAGTTTTATTCCAGGGTTTATAGAAGACTTTCAATATGCTTAGCTACACAATAAAAGATTCGTAGAAATGCCAAAGAGCATAGGATCAAGAATTAGAGGAAAAAGGAAAATAAGATTATCAGTAGAGCGTTCTCTTAATGAAAAAAGCCATTCTGGAGATATGAGATAAGATTGGAAAATTTAAGGTGTTTTCAAATCTATTTTTAAAGGACATATTCTAAAGCTTTGGAAAGAGCAGTGGTTAAAACGATAGGACGATATTCTTGGAGCAGAATAAAGGAGCTCACACTTCCAAATGAATGGATAGGTTGGGGACCATAGGACGATACGAATTACTTTACTAAGGCAATGTGAAAGCTCGAAAGCAAAAGCTTTGAGAACCAAAGGAGGAATACCTTTAGGATCATACGACCAGGGCCCTCTTAACCGCTAGGCAAACTAGGCAAATGAGTAGGGCGGCAGAATATGAGGGCGGCCCTAGGTGGCTAGAACGCGGCAGACAACGACAGAAAAAACGAAAAATAAATAAGAAATAACTATATATATATATATATAATATATATATATATATATATATATATATATATATTATATATATATATAGTAATAATATATATATATAATATATATATATATATATATATAATATATATATATAAGTATTACATTTGCATTAGAGTGAATTTTTTTTGCGCTAGGAGGAATTGAATGGTAAGAGGCCCTGCCATACGACTTACTTTAGTCATTATGAGCTCATAAAGCATAAATTTAACATCTTTAGAAAAAGTTACAATATTTAGCATAAATAAGATGGACGAAAGTGGAGATGAGATGCATAACTCACGAGTCTTTTAACGTTGAATTGAAATTAGAAATCAAAAGTTTGAGCAAACAGTTTAAGTGTTCCAGGATCTGAAACAGCAGTGATACAATCAGAGAATACAGAGGCTGAAAATAGTAATGAGCATAGTGTGAGTTGTCAAATTTTTTTTTTTTTTTTTTTTTTAAGGAAAAAGGACCATAGCAGAGTGATTATTGCATTTTCTGAGGCAAAAAGAGTTTTTGTATCGGAGAATTTATTTTTCCTTACCTTCAGAGTGAAATATACACTATGAAATGAGTTCAATATGTCCTGAAATGTAACGTCAGTGATTGACGGATAGTGC